>CM064972.1:67954993-67964993 GCA_032847665.1 Solanum chilense | reverse complement strand
AGATGTTCTTGTGATGATGACTTCCAGATTTTGGGGATAGTAATAATAGTTTGAATTGTTTTATTTACGAGTTTAAGTCTTCCGCATTATTTTCTATTGTTATACATTGAAATGTTAAGGTTTATATGGGTTGGTTCGCTCACATAGGAGGGTAAATGTGGGTGCCAGTCGCGGCCCCGGTTTTGGGTCGTGACAGTTCTTGTACAAACCTAAGCATACATCAAACTTCCGACAATAGAAGCGTAAGGAATGTCCTTCATTTGTTCCCTCTCAAGATCGTTCTTCAGGCACTGATTCAAGTTGAACTTATCACCCTTTACGATTGGAGCTACACTTGGTGAAAAATATTTCATTCAGAACCTCTCTAAAATTTTATTGATATAGGATTCATGAGATAAACCTAAGGTACCTTGATGTCTATCTCGATGAATCTTAATACCAATAATATAAGATCCATCACCAATGTCTTTATATCAAAACATTTAGAGAGAAATTATTTCACCTCATGTATCATTCCCTTATCATGGGATGCAGGTTAGATATCATCCACATATAGAACTAAGAAACATATTTTACTCCCAGTGATCTTATGGTATATACACTGATCCATAATGTTCTTAACAAAGTCAAATAAAGAGACAAGATTATGAAATTTCAAATACCATTGAAGGGAATCTTGAAAAGTCCTTATATGAATTTCTTTGACTTTCATACAAAGTGGTCACTATTACTAGAGGAGAATAAATCAGGTTGTTTCATATAAACCACTTCCTCTAGATCACCATTGAGAAATGTGGTTTTCACATTCATCTATTGCAATTCTAATTCATATTGTGCAACTAATGCCAATATTATGCGCAAGGAATCCTATTTAGACATAGGACAAAATGTCTCTGTGTAATCAATTCATTTCTTTTCAGTGAATCCTTTAGCAACGAGTCTTGCTTTATATCTTTCTATGTTGCCTGATGAGTCCTTTTTAGTCTTGAAAACCCATTTACATCCAATGGTTTGAAAGCCACTAGGCAAATTGACAAGATCCCATACCTCATTAGTTTTAATAGAATTCAACTCTTCTTTCATGGAATTGAACAACAATTCAGTCTTTAAGAAATCATGGCTTATGAAAAGGACTCAGGATCATTAACAACTCCAATATCAGAGTCTTGAAAATATTCAACAAAGTCACTGGGAATTGTTGATTTTCTTTCTCTAGTAGATCTTCTACATGTTGCACCAACATTTTCCTATGGATTATGTTGTTCAATAATTTCAGGAATTACTTGAACAACTTGATTTATATGAATGTTTTAACATCTTGTGGAATCTCATTGATTGGTTGCTCAACAGCCAATTGAACTTGAGGGTATTATGTACAACAATCAATTTTTTTTTGTTGAAGTGGAAGGTTGATCTCTTATAGAAATTGTATTTTGAAATTGATCACTCTAACTAATTATGTCATTGTTAAGAAATTTTGCATTTCTTTATTCCACAATCCTAGTATTGTTAGATGGACAGTAGAATTTATATCCTTTAGACCTTTCGGCATATCAAATGAAATATCTACTAATGATCCTAGGATCCAGTTTCTTTTCTTGTGGGTTGTAAATTCTAACATCAGACGGGAATCCCCATACACTTATATGTGTCAAACTATGTTTACAACCTTTGAATAACTCAAAAGGCGTCTTTGGAATATCCTTTGTTGGAACTCAGATTAATATATACGCTGCTGTCTTAAGAGATTCAATCCACAAGGACTAAGGTAGCTTAGAGCAACTTAACATACTACGCACCATGTCCACTAATGTTCACTTTCTTCTTTCTGCTACACCATTATCATCTGGAAATCCAGGCATAGTATATTGTGCAACGATCCCATTTTGTTGATGAAACTTCACAAACAGACCTTGTGCTTGTCAATCTTCTGTATATTTACCATAATATTCACCACCTCTATCAGTTCTCACAATTGTATTGCTTCTCTACTTCAGCCTTGATAACTTTAAAGGTTTATAATGATTAGCTCTTATTATGAAGCATGTAGAGATATATATATCGTGAGTAACAATCTATAAAGGTGATAAAGTATTTTTGACCATATGTGCCCATGCCTGGACAACATAATCTAAATGCATGATTTTTAATACGGTTGAACTCCTCTTGGCACCTTTCGTTGACTTGTTGATCTGCTTTCTTTAATGCAGTCCTCACACGTGTCAAAATCATTAAACTTTAAAGTACTATGTACTCCATCATTTACTAATCTCTTAAATCTATCGATGAAGATATGTCCCAATCTCCGATGCCGTGAGATAGAGGAATCTTTATTTATAACACATCTTTTAGTGCCAGTTTTTGACATGCAAAACAGTATGAGTGAAATCATTTTGTAATTAAGATAGAAAAGACCATCATACAATGTACCATATCCAATAAGTGTTGTTTTATAAAATAGTTTGGAATCCCCTTCTACAAAGAAGGAATATCCAAAGGTACAAGTCTTGATACTGATATTAAATTCCTAGAAAAATTAGGAACATAAAAAGTATTTTCCAACTCTAATATAAAACCATTACTAAGAACTAAATTGTATGTCCCAATATCTTCCACATGCAACTGCATCTTTATTCCGAATAGAAGCTTCGCTCAGCTCCCACTAACTTTCGCAGTTTTCTTAAATCCTGCAAGAATTCCTAATATGAATTGTAGAAGCAGAATAAATCCACCACGTGTTATGATTAAAATCAATCATATTAGTTGAATAACAAACAAGAGATATAGAAGTACCTTTCTTAACAACCCATTATTGAAACTTGATGTAAACCTGCCTTATGTACCCCTTCTTTCTAAAGAAGTGACACTCGTCTTCCTTTTTTATATCAGTTTCAAGTGGTGACTTTCCTTTAGACCTCTTGTTCGCTTGATTGTTTTTCTTTCCTTGAGTATTCATGAATGAACTTTCCCCAGTTTCCATTAGTAGTCGACCTTCCTCTTTAACACACATGGCCATGAGTTCATTAATAGACCATTTATCTTTATATGTGTTATAAGAGATCTTAAGGGGACCATACTATGAGGTAGAGTATTCAGGATATAGTGCACAAGAAAAGTTTCAGACATTTCGACTTCAAGAATCTTTAGTTGAGCCTCTAAGTCTTGCATTTTCATGATGTGCTCACGCACATTTCTCACACTAGTGAGCCTCATTGATGAGAATTTCATAATTAAGGTGCTGACAAGTTCCTTATCTGATGTTTCAAATTGTTCGTCAATAGCTTTCAGTAATGCCTTGATATTGTTATGTTGTTCGACAGAACCAAGAATACCAACAGAGATTTGGCCTTAATGAAAATAACACTCAAACGGTTAGAGCGTTCTCATTGTTCATCAAGAAAAATCTCATATTGAGTTCTGATTTCATTAATAGGTGGCTCGTTTTTCCTAAGAGCATAATCAATATTTATACACCCTAAGTGAAGGAGAATTCACTCCTTCCAAATCTTATAGTTCTCACCATTTAGTTCGGCAAAATCACAAATATTAGAAAAATTTGCATGTTGCATAACTGCAAAAAATATACATACATACTTCACATAAATTTGAGGCAACTAATATAAAGTTGAATCTACTGACATAAAAATTGTCTGTGGGCTAAATTTTTAATTCAATTATATTCATATTTATGATAAAATTATCAATTCAGTAGCATGATATTCTATCTCTATGAAAACAATATTAAAGTCTCATTCATAATTCCTATGGGTAATTATAAAAAGTATTTAATCTAATATTTCATCTTAATTAATTATGTAACTTAATAATAAAGAATTTAAGTTATTATATCATGCATAATTAATTATAATTCTAATGCCTAAAATTTCTTTATATAATCCTTAACTTCTAAAATTTTATTCAATTGAAGATGTTTTGGCTAAATTTTAATCAAATAATTGTAGATCACTTAGACATTTATTTATTTAAGTGATCCAAAATGTAATATATACTACCATTTCATTAAGATTGTTGTGGCTAAATCTCAATGAAATAAAATTATATGAATCACTAAAGATTACCTCAAAATCATATACAAGATTTCTTCTTGAACATTATGCAACAAAACAACAATCTCTTTGACTTTTTTTATTAGAAAATGTTTTAAAAAATGTCAAAACACGACCTGAATTTTTAAGAACCATTTTGAGAGACTTTAGAGAATTTTGACAATTAACAAAGCAGATGAAATTCAACTGCTCTGATGCGAAATTTTTGAAATTATAGAGAAATGACGCAACGGAAATATAGAGTGTTAGACATACCTCCAGCCATTTTTAGCGATATAGTCGGAGTCTACAATTGTTCTTTTCTTCAATGATCTTGTAAGCACTCAAAACCTCACTCTTTGATGGTATGGAGTTTTTTGAAGAAAATGTGCTTAGGGACCTTTGAACCAAATGACATATTTATAACTGTCTTCCATCAAGAACGGTTAAGAGGTCATGGGAAGTTACCAACTACTTAGTAGGATTGTGGATTCATGTAGTGGGATAATGGGTAGTTAACCATTATCCCATAAGTGGGATAATGAGTAATTGACAACTTTCCTATTAGTCGGATAATGGGTATTTAACCAATATCCCAATCTGTAGTTAACTACCTTACCATTAGTGCAATAATGGGTCCATGAAGTGCGATAACGGACCCATTAAATACGGACCATATCAGCACTAACAAAAATGCTAACATTTCTAACATATGTTGTTTAGCACTCCAACTTGCATACTCGTACATTAAGAATAATAACATATGTTGTATCACTTATAATAATTAAGTTAGTTTTGCTATAGTATTATTTTAAGAATAAAAGTTATTTGTAGCAATATAAAGAAATATATCTAAGGAAAATCAATTGGAAAAGTTCTTTAAATATCTCTACCTATGATTGTTGTTGTATTATGTGTAGATATGTACATTCTAGAACAAAGTTATATCCCAATTTTAAGAATCATAGTTTTATATATTTTGAAGCAAATTTTTAAAAAGAAAATATTTTTAAAAATATGTTTGATCATAGATTTCAAATCAGAGATGGAAAATTTCTCCTTAAAAAGCTTTGAAATATCTCTACCTATGATTATGCTATATTATGTGCAAATATGTCTAGTACACTTTAAAACAAAATTATACCCAAATTTTAAGCATTATTAAACAATTCTAGCATTTAGACCATTTTTTAATATTTCAATGCTTATTTTCAAAATCTGATTTGAAATCTATGATCACACATATCTTTAAAAATATTTCCTTTTCTAAAGTTTTCTTCAAAACATATAAAACTCGATGGCCATTAAATCAAGCACTAATAAGCACTTATCAACCAATTGTTTGGATATTCGAGAAACTTTTTAGGATATTTTTCGAAAATATATTGTCAAACATATCTTTGAAAGTATTCCACTTTTTAGAATCTGGTTCAGACAACGTATAAACTCCTATAAAAATTTTAAGCATACTATATCTTGAAGGGAAATAATGTTCAAGTGAGAAAAATTCGTCTGTTGTTTCATCGGATGACGATGAAGAATGGGAAAATGTTGTCCCAAAGAACAAGTTTGTAGTCACAAGAACTAGTGTTTTAAATATGGGTTAGCCCACTCCATCCGGCTTACCCATAAAGGCTTTTAATTTTTATGGGTCAGAATGGGCTAACCAATTTATATTATGTTAATATTTTTTATAATTATTATATTAAAATATAAATTATAATTTAAAAATATTATTATAAATATCGACTAAACAATATTATATTATGTTAATTTTACTACTTGTTAATCATATCCACAAACAAAATTATCTTTATAATATTTCTTATGCTTTTTCCACTAAAAGTATAAATATCTAATAGAAATATTAACCTAAATGGTTTGAGATTGAGATCTCTTTAATTTTAAATTTTAATATTATATTATATTTTTTAATTAATTTTTGTTGGCCCTCGGGACGGCCTTATAGATATTTCTCAAGTCCCACAAATTAGCAGGCTTATTAAGAACCGAATAAAATACCGTTCTCTTAAATGGGCTACAAAAATCTTAGCCCAGCCCTATTAAATATCGGGTTAGACCTGGTCGTCCCAATAGACCTAGCTCATATTGACGACTCTAACTAGAACATAGGACTTCATTCATTCAAACATGAATGCCATTATTGGGGGGCTGTTTAAGAGCCTTGGAAAAGTTAGAGGGAGTAAAGTCGCAGTGATTGTTAAACAATTTTTGGAATTCTATCTTTATATTTCACACGAAGTTGTTCATAACATTCAATATACTCTCAGCCTTTTTTCTATTCCTGAGTCACACAAGGAATATAGAAGTACCGTAGGAATTGTTTGAGGGTCTACTGCTAGGAAGTCCATCAGCATACAAACACATTAAGATGATTATTTTACACCCGTAAAGGTTTAGTTATGCAAGATATTAAAGTACCAAATTTCATAAACATGTGCATTTTCCTAGTCAAGGGTTTATCACTAGATCAAGAGGAAAATACAAAGGTTTATACAATTTTGTACTTTCATAGATTCCATAACCAAACCTCTTCAGGTGTAAAATCATCATCTTATGAAGTGTCTGTATGATGATGGATTTCCTAGTAGTAGCCACGCCAACCATTCCTACGATAGTTATATACACCTCGAGTGTCTTAGGAGAAAAAAATAGGTGGAGCGCATCTTGAATATTATGAAAACTTCATGTTAAATACTGTAACGACCTGTTTAGTCATTTTGAGCAGTAGAGTTTATTCTGGTAATAACTGTCTGGGTCGACGGATCCCACAACGGACCGTCATGGGCACGACAGACCGTCGAGGGGGTCTCATTCCAAAACACATAGATTCTTAAAATTTGGGTACTGAGATCGACTCTCTGAACTTCACGATGGAATGGCAGGACGGACCGTCATTGGCACGACGGACGGTCACAAATCTTTCCACAGAATTAACTATTTGAACTTTATGACGGACCTGCAGGATGGACCGTCACAGTCATGACGGACCGTCACAGGCTGCGTAACCCTGACTGAGTCGGATTTCTGTTAAAAGTTTTTAAGGGGCATTTTTGACTATTCATGCTTATAATTATAAAGTTAGTGGGTTAATGTTAATAATTCAATTACTTGGGGGTTAAAGGAGATAACCTTGAAATAAATAGTGGGTTATTTTCATCATCTTTTATACTTAATTATATGACAATTAGTGTAAAATAAAAAGGATTTGAATAAGAAAAATAGAAAGAACAGCGAGAGAAAGGGAGAACGAATGAGCGAGAGAAGAGAGAACGAAGAGGAAAGCAAAGACTTTGAGGAGTTGCTTGCGTGATCACGAATTCTTTGGTGGAGGTAGGTTATGGATTATGCTATTTCATAGTAAACTCTTAATAGCGAATGATATGTATTGGGTAGTATTGTGAAGTCTTCGATATGCTTAATTGTGTGCTTGCATGATGTGATTATGTAACTGTTATGGATTGGAAAGATGAGGCTGTGAATCTTAAATCTTAAAACCACTTTGTTAATGATGATGCCTTGGTATAAAAGAAGGCTTGATGAACTAAAAGAATGAGACTAGGGGATTGGGCGTCACGAACCGACACGTAGAATTAGAGGATCGAAGTGTCACGTTGCGACACCAGGATAGTAGAGGATCGGAGTGTCACGTTCCGACATCAGGATAGTAGAGGATTGGGGTGTCACGTTCTAAGACCAGGATGGTAGAGGATCGGAGTGTCACGTTCCGACACAAGGATAGTAGAGGATCGCAGTGTCACGTTCCGACACCAGGATAGTAGAGGATCAGAGTGTCACGTTCCGACACAAGGATAATAAAGAGAATGAATCTTGAATTATGTTATTATACTCAGATTTAAATAACTATTTCCGAAATGAGTATGGTGGTGAGGCTTGAGTCCTCATAGAGGTGTTTGGTGTTGTTGCAAATGATTTTTGACTTGTTGATTGTCACCTGTTAAAAATTGTGGTCGATTTTATGTTATTATTCAATATATATTGCTTTCTATTTTGAGTTGGCCGATGATACCTACTCAGTACGTGTTCCTTGTACTGTCCCCTACTTGTAAATTGTTTTCTTTGTTATTTATAGAATGCAGCAAACGTGCAGTCAACTTCGACTCGTCCGTAGCTCTAGTCAGTCTTCAGCATATCAGATTTCAGGGTGAGATATTGTTCCTAGCTCGGACTGGATTCTCTCTCATTCATGTCTTGATGTCCTTGAAGTTCCGACATGGACCATCTGTTTACTTATTTTATCTTCTTAGATACTCTTAGATTTAGTAATTTGAGGATAGATGTTCTTGTGGTGATGACTTCTAAGTTTTGGAGAACATTGCATGCTGAATTAGGTACTAGGTTGGATCTTAGTACTGATTAGTAATTTTGGTACATTTGACCAAATAGTGTATCGACAAGATGACACAGTTAGAAATCGTGAGTGTGAAGTGGAAGCCGTTTCAATGAGAATATTATGTCAAAAGCCTATTTTCCATACATTCATGAAAAAAGGAGGTGTTCATGACTGAAAAAAAATACAATTATAAGAACCATAACATTAAAGGGTTAATTATGTGATATATGGTTGGCGAGGTATATAACAAAGCTCGACGGTTCAAAGATATTGCATCTACCGATTGACGGAATATATCTGACATATATTCACTACGAAAAATACAAGGGGAAGCCTACTTATCTAGATGCAATAAATCCTTGCTGTAAAGTTCACACTTGTTTTTGCACTCCTATGTTATAATCATTCCCTATAAATATGGGGGATTTTTGGATATTTAGCAAGAGTTGATGGGATATAGAGGAAAAGAGATGAACATTAAAAGTTGAGAACATGAAGAGTTGGGAACTTGAAAAGTCCTCTTATGCTTTATTCAGAATGACATTTGTCCCCCATCAGTGGTGGAAAGAAAAATAGGAGCATTTAAATATAGAAACACTTTTATTAATTGTTAGAAGGGTTGGTATGAGAAACCCCAATTGCACCGTCATCGTCGTCGCTCGCTCTGCTCGGCTCAGCTTCAGCTTTGGAAAATGATCGATCGAGAGATAATTTTTTTGTCAAAGTTTATTTTAATTAATTAATTAAATTAAATTAAATGGCTAAAATGTTTTCAATTAATTGATAACAGAGTGTACAATTATTTAGTTGAAATTAACCGAAGCGTTTTAACATTTTAGTTGATTAACCCCACCTGACTCGGATCGGCACACAACTTCTTTGATTCAAAAACATTTATGATTTATTTAAATTTCCTGCCGTTTTGGAAGTGACTGTTCTGAAAGGTTTCAACTTTTAGAAACAACCAGTACCATTTCAAAGATTGCAAACTTTCATCAATATAGGAGATTGATGGGTATGTAGCAAGAATTGATTGGAAATAAAGGGAAAGAGAGAAACTTGAAAAGTTAAGAACATAAAGAACTGGGAACTTTAAATGTCCTTTTATGATTTAATGAGAAAAACATATGTCCCCAATTGGTGGTGGAAAGAAAAATAGGAGAGTTTGAATATAGAAACACTCTTACTAATTCTTAAATGGGTTAGAAATAGTGACCCCCCTCATGTTGCCGCCGTCATCGCTCACTCGGCTCATCTTCGGCTTTGTCTTTTCAAAATAATCGATCGAGATATTATTTTCGGACAAAATTTGTTTAAATTTTTGGGATAAATCACAAGTACCCCCTCAACTTATGCCCGAAATCTGGGAGACACACATATACTAGACTAAGGTCCTATTACCCCACCTAATATATTTTATTAACAATTTCTTGCCCTTTTTGCCTACGTGGTACTATCTTGTTAGCCTAACGCTGGTTCAGTTTTTTTTCAAGTTAGTGTCACGTAGGACAAAAAATGGTAGAAAATTACTTATAAAATAAGTTTAGGTGGTAATAGGACCTTAGTATAGTATATATGT
>CM064972.1:67925049-67945793 GCA_032847665.1 Solanum chilense | reverse complement strand
CCGCCACCATATTTTGGCGTTCCCTTGAAACTGATAACTCACGAACTCAACACCAAACTGTTCTACTATACCCATCTTGTGTAGTAGCTCATGACAATCAACCAGAAAATCGTAAGCATCCTCAAATTATGCACCCTTGAAGACTGGAGGTTTCAATTTTAAGAACTTAGTGAAAAGTTCATGCTGATCATTTGTCATTATAGGCTCTGTAGTCAGACGAGGAAACGTCCCTATTTCTAATGAGGCATCCATGCAGGGAGCCACAGTAGCCACATGTTGTACCTCCGGAACCTGAGATGTTGGTGCAGAAAAAACTGGAGGTGTTTGGCCCTGATCAGACAAACCACTAAGATAGGGCAGAACCTGATTAATCATCTCTGGGGTAGGTTGGGGTGGTAATTCCTCATTCTGCACTTGTTCAGTCTCCCCTTCCTCACCCTCTCTTATCACTTTCTCAGTCGGTGGAGGAGTCACCGCCCTAGTACCAAATGGGCTAGGTGCTTGTCCTCTCCCTCTAGAGGACGTCCTCCCACGACCTCTTCCACGGCCTCTTGCCGCTACTCTTCTACGAGCTACAGCCCCAGTGGCTGGCTCAGACGTTTCTTGTCTTGCCGGTGTTGGTGCTGGTGCAGTCTTTGCTCTAGTTCTAACCATCTGCGAAATAGAGTGAAGATGGTCAGATACCAATTTGTATCACCTAGATACCAATTGGATCCAAGTAATAGCACGAAAGAAAGAATAAAAGAATGGAATTTTCCTAAAGTCTTATAGCCTCTCAAAGAAAAGTAAAGGCGTCCCCCTACCGTTCCTTAAGACTCTACTAGACTCGTTCTTGTGTGATGAGACCAACGAACCTAATGCTCTGATACCAAGTTTGTCACGACCCAAAACCGAGCCGCGACTGGCACCCACACTTAACCTACTATCTGAGCGAACCAACCAATCTAAACCCAAACATATTGAATAAAAAACAATGCGGAAGGCTTAAACTTATTAACAAAATCAATTAAACAACTTCTAAAATTTATAACTCATTATCCCCAAAATCTGGAAGTCATCATCACAAGAACATCTATGATCAAATTACTAAACTAAGAGTATTCTAAGAAACTAAATAACTAAAAGCTAGTCTGTGCCAGAAGTTCAAGGCATCAAGACATGAAGTGGAAGATCCAGTCCAAGCTAGAAGCATTAGCTCACTCTGAAATCTGGCTTGATGAAGACTGGCTAGAGTTGCGGTTGAGTTGAAGACGACGGAACGTTTGCTGCACTCCACATATAACAAAGAAAGAAACAAACAAGTACGGGTCAGTACAAAACACGAGTACTGAGTAGATATCATCGGCCAACTCAAAATAGAAAATAGTATATATTAGATAATATCATAAATCAACTACAATACTCAACATGTAGCAACAACAAGTACTAAATCATTAATAAGTACCACCAAGTTCATCCATGAGGACTCAAGCCTCAATACCATACTCATTTGGGAATTAGGTTCATTTCATTGAGTATATTACATCTTTCAAGATTCATTAGCTTTCTTCCTCTTGTGTCGGTACGTGACACTCCGATCCATATTCTATCCTGGTGTTGGAACGTGGCACTCCGATCCTTATTCTATCCTGGTACCGGAACGAGGCACCCGATCCATATACTATCCTGGTGTCGGAACGTGACACTCCAATCCTCATTCTATCCTGGTACCGGAACGTGGCACCCGATCCATATACTATCCTGGTGTCGGAACGTGACACTCCGATCCTCATTCTATCCTGGTACCGGAACGTGGCACCCGATCCTCTATTTCTATCCTGGTACCGGAACGTGGCACCCTATCCATATACTATCCTGGTGTCGGAACGTGACACTCCGATCCTCATTCTATCCTGGTACCGGAACGTGGCACCCGATCCTCTATTTCTATCCTGGTACCAGAGCGTGGCACCCGATCCCCTAATTCATCAAGCCTTCTTTTATACCAAGGCATCATCAATCTCATTATATAATTTATCAAGCCTTCTTTTATACCAAGGCATCATCATTGTCATTATATAATTTATCAAGCCTTCTTTTATATCAAGGCATCATCATTAACAAGGTGAATTAGGGTTTCTTTCAAGATTTGGGATTCAATAACTTCATCATGCTTAGTTTATCACAATTATATAATCATATTCATGCAAGCATACAATTAAGCATATAGAAGGGTTTACAATACTACCAATACATATCATTCGCTATTAAGAGTTTACTACGAATATCATAGAAACAAAACCATAACCTACCTCCACCGAAGAATTGAATTCGAGCAAGCTAATCCTCAAAATCCTTGCTTTCCTCTTCGTTCCTCTCTCCCTCTCTTGATCGATTCTCCCTCTCTTTCTTGTTCTTTCTATTTTTCTTATTCAAACCCTCTTTCTTTTACCCTAATTAACATATAATTAAGTGTAAAAGATGACAATAATAACCCACTAATTAAGTCAAGGTTACCTCTTTTATCCCCCAAGAGATTGAGTTATTAATATAAACCCACAAATTTTATAATTATAGCAGGAATAGTCCAAAACTCCCCTTTAAAACTTAACAGAAATCCGACCCCGCCTGGGATTTACGAAACCTGTGACGGCCCGTCGTGCCTGCGACGGTCCGTCATGCAGGTTCGTCAGAGACTCAATTTCTTTAAAGAGTCTGTGACGGCCTGTCTTAACTACGATGGTCCGTCCTGCACTTCCGTCACGACGTTCAGAGAATCGTTCCCTGTACCAAATTCTCAAGAGTTGAAGTGTTTTGAAACGAGAGCTCAAGACGGTTCGTCGTACCTGTGACGGTCCGTCCTGCAGGTCCGTCACAGAGTTCAGAGAGTCGATTTTAGTACTCAGATTTCAGAACTCCTAAGTGTTTTGGAACGAGACACCCTCGACGGTCCGTCGTGCCCATGACGGTCCGTCGTGGTGTCCGTCGTCTCAGCCAGTTTTTCCAGAAATAAAATCTGCTGCTCAAAACGACTAAACAGGTCGTTACATATATAGAAAGAACATTTGTTGGAACAATGAAATTTTGGATAGGAAATTTTCCCCCAGAAAGTCTAGAAACACTTAGGAGTGATAAGAAAATAGATGGGTCTCCATCAACAACAAATATAGATATACTAGATAAATATGAATTAGCAATGCATAATGAATTTGGTGGCATGACTACAGAAATAAAAAAACAAAATAGAGAAAAAATAATAAATAGATAACTTATGACAAAATTAGCTATATGTAAAATGTGCTATATAGAAGAATACACATGTGCATTTAAAGAATATTATTACAAAGTAAGATATGATATAAATGAAGCAAAAGAAATAAGAAAACAATATTTTACAAAACTACCAGAACCATTTAGTACAAAAATAATTAAAAATTGAAACAATAAAGGATTAACAGATACTTTAGGAGCTAGAATAAAATTCCTACATCAATGGTTTGTACAATTATGTGAAAACCAAAAAGAAAAAAAAATGGAGAAAGTACTAATTAAAAGTCTAGCATGTTGTAAAGATAAAACAACACCACAGTTTGGTTGTACAAATAAATATTATAAAAAACAAAGACCTAAACGACACAAAAATTATAGACTAACCAAAACTAGATATAAATACAAAAAACCAAGACAAAGATATTACGTAAAAATTTATAAAATAAAAAGACCGTATAGACCAAAGAGAAAACAATCAGAATGTACTTGTTACAACGGCGGAAGGATAGAACATTAGCTAGAGATTGTAAGTTACCTAAAAATCCAAAAGGAAAACAAATTGCAGAAGTAATTATAGACAATGACAAATACATGCAAATAGATTACATAGACTATGAATTAAGTGAAAATGATAGTATATATAAAGTATCGGATATAGAGACTGAATTAGGAAATGAAGAAATAAATATTGATCTAGATAATGATGAAGAAATTTATGTCTGAGGATGACATAAAAATAATATCCAAAGAAGATTATCAAAATGAAGAATTATCAGAACAAAAACTTATATTTGATAATACAGTATTTGAACAAATAAAAGGAAAAGAATTAGATTTAAGTGTTGAAAAAGTACTTGAAATACTTACCTTAAGAAATTGGTTCAAAAGACAAAAAAACGAATACTATGTAGTTAGCCAAAAAGAACACATCATAGATTGTAAATATACAAAAGGAAAGTCACAAATACCTATATTGAATAAGACAATAATAAATAAAGAAATACAAGATATAAAAGCTAAAACACCCATAAAATACGTACACTTAGGAGGAACAGAAATATTGATAAAAGCTTGCTTTAGAGAAGGAATAGATACACCCATTGAAATATATTTAGCTGATGATAGAATTATATACCCTATAGAAAAAAGCGTAATTTGTGCGGTAAAAGGAAACTTAATATACCAAAAATTTAAATTTATAATAAGTGTCAACTACTCAGTAGCATTAACAGATAGAAATATAGATAAATCATTAGTTCTATATTGAAAAATATCTGGAATAGATGTAGCAACAGGAAGTAAAATATTTAAAGCAAGATGTAAAAACTTATATATACTAATAACAAAACATAAAGTAACTGCAAGAAATAAAATTGATAAAATAAAAATAGAAAATACTTTTGAAAGAATAATTACTATAATAGACAACAATGACTATAGCTATAAAGAAATTGACATAGAAGAAGATTTAGAAATTGTAAAAGAAAGATTGAGTACTTCAAATGTACCAAATACATTAACTAGAACTACCTCATCAAGAATGAGCACATCTAAGAGGAACTATGAAATCTCGCAAAATTCATTATATACAAAAGAGATAACACCATACCACTATTTTGTAACAGGAATAATAGATTAAAGAATAAAATTTTAATAAACACAGGACAAGAAGGGAATTATATTACGAGAGAATTAGTGTTAGAAACAGAAATTATAAAAACAGGACACTTACGCCCCGGATTACCTAGTGAGATAGTAACAACAAACAGAGAAATAACAAAAAAAGAAATAATTATAGGAGGAATACCATTAGTAATACCATTTAAAATCTACCAAGGAAGCCAGAACATTACCCTAGGAATAAAATGGTTAGAAAAAGTTAAACCATATAATATAGAGATTGAACAATTAACAATAACTTAACAAAATAAGAAAATAATTATCAAAAGAACAAAATGAATAATGAAAATATATATACTTGCAAAAATTATTGTACAAGGATACCACAACAGGTATTATACCCCCATGATAGATACAGGAGCAGAAGCAAATATATGTAAATATAATTGTTTGCCAGAAGATAAATGGGAAAAATTAAAAACACCTATGATAGTGACAGGATTTAATAATGAAGGTAGTATGATTACATATAAAGCAAAAAATTTAAAAATACAAATATGGGACAAAATACTAACAATAGAAGAAATGTGCAATTTTGAATTTACAACAAAAGATATGTTATTAGGAATGCCGTTTTTAGAAAGATTTTACCCACATATTATAACGAAAACACATTGGTGGTTTACTACACCATGAGGAAATAAAATAAGAGCAAAAAGAGTAAATAAAAAGCAACCTAAACCCACAGAATGGATAAAAGGAAGTGAAAAAAATAAACCAGGAAATGGAAAATATAAGTAAAAATCAAATAACACAATTAGAAATTATCATATTTACAATAGATAAATTAAAATAATTAACGAACAACTAGAATTATTATATAGTGAAAATCCATCACAAGGATGGGAAAAGCATAAGATGAAAGTAAAAATTGAATTAATAGATGAAAATAGTATATTAACACAAAAATCATTAAAATATAATTTTGATGATTTAGAAGAATTCAAAATTCATATAGATGACCTATTGATGAATATTTATATACAAGAAAGTAATAGTAAACATGCAAGTCCAGCATTTATAGTTAATAAACATAGTGAACAAAAATGAGGTAAAAGTAGAATGGTCATAGATTATAGCAACTTAAATGCTAAAACTAAAACATATAATTACCCAATACCAAATAAGATACTAAAAATAAGACAGATACAAGGATATAATTATTTCAGTAAATTCGATTGTAAATCAGGATTTTATCACTTGAAACTAGAAGAAGAATCTAAACAGCTAGCAGCATTTACTGTACCACAAGGATTTTATGAATGGAATGTTCTACCATTTCGATATAAAAATGCACCAGGAAGATACCAACATTTTATGGACAATTATGTTAATCAATTAGAAAATTGCATTGACTATATAGATGATATATTATTATATTCAAAAACACAAGATGAACATATCAGGTTATTAGAGAAATTTATACACATAATTAAACATTCTGGTATAAGCCTAAGTAAAAAGAAAGCAGAATTTATGAAACCCAGATATAGAATTTCTAGGAATACAAATAGATAAAAATGGGATAAAGATGCAAACCCACATAGTACCAAAAAATAATCACACTTGATGAAAATGTAGATATAAAAAAGAAATTACAATCCTTCCTAGGATTAGTAAATCAAGTAAGAGAATACATACAAAAATTAGCAGAACATTTAAAACCATTACACAAAAAACTTAAGAAAGATGTCGAATATCATTTCGACAATAAAGATACAGAACATATAAGACATATCAAAAACTTATGTAAGAAACTACCAAAACTATATTTTTCCAATGAAAATAAATCATTTACTTATATTGTTGAAACGGATTCGAGCAATCACAGTTATGGAGGAGTCCTAAAATATAAATATGACAATGAAAAAATAGAACACCATTGCAGATCACTCACGATCCTATGCAGAAGCACAAATAAAATGGGAAATAAATAGAAAAGAATTGTTTGCACTATATAAATGTTTATTAGCATTTGAACCATATATTGTTTACAATAAATTTCTTGTGAGAACAGACAATAGACAGGTAAAATGACGAATAACCAAAAAGGTACAAGATTCAGTTAAAACAAAAGAAATAAGGAGATTAGTATTGAATATATTAAATTTTACATTTACAATTGAAGTAATCAAGACTCACAAAAATCTCATTGCAGATTACCTCTCAAGAGAAAGATACAATTGAAAAAATACTAACTACAATGATAATACTTTGCCAAAAAATGGAGAAAATAGAAAGCGAAGTACAAATACTAAAAGAGACAGCTAATAGTCAGCAGCATGACCCAAAACATGCGGAGCTAAGTCAGCAGCATGACTCAAAACATGCGGAGCTAGAAGGTGACGTTGGGAAACACCTTAAAACTCATGACAAAATGATATATGCAGCTGCAGGTAGCACATTTACAGGAGGATCAACTACAAAAAAGGAAGATGGTAAGATAAAATACGCAAATACCAATATGAATAAGCTATTTTCCAAACCATACCTTTCAGAAAATAACCAAAAAGACATATTTGTACCTCCACAAATAAATACCTACAAAACCAGTTTGGACTCACATAAACAAATATATAACCATATCACCAGGACGTATATAGAAAATATACTCAAAATCCAATCCTTTTTTAATCTAAACCCCAGATCCAAAAATACCCAAAATCCAAATGAAAATTATATAACCCAACACTTACAGGGATATAATAAACTTATAGCACATCCAGGTACCAATTCAAATCTAAGAACTTCTAAAGTAATATCAATAAATCCATAACAAAAGGCATGACATTCATTGGGACAACTCCCAACATGCTCCACAAAAATGAACAATGAACACATGAAACTCATTAAATGAAGTGCTTATTGTCAATAAACGGTGATATGAAGCTACTACACTAAAGTAAGTAAGTAACGTGAGTTATAACATAATTGAAGGGGTATAAAGTAAGTGACCAGAATTTGGTATTAAAGTAAGTGAGGCAATTCTTACTTACACCAAAGCTAATTTGTTAAAAGAATACTCACGAATCAAGGTTTTAGAATGTGTGAAACTAGTCTCATTAACAACTAAGGATGATATGTAAGGACAATTCACCATCATCAATGTAAATTAAAGATGATATGAAAGAACAATTCACATTTTATCAATGTAAAGTAAGGATTACAAGTCATCAATAGAGTAAGTAGATCTCAATCTAGAAGCATGCCTTCACAATGCTTGAGTCAACACTAAAAGATGATGAAATTAACATTCACATAAAAGGGATGAGTAACTAAGATGTATGTAATGAAATGATGAAACCCTAGAAGGGTTAAGTAAGAGTGTGAAACACACTAAATGGTCAAGTGCATTGGCATATGATGAAATGAATATTCACGTAAAAGGGATGGATAATTATTAAAAGCAAATGTGCTAATGCTAATGAATGTGGTGACAATATGATAAGAGGCTCATGTGAAATATGAGAGCAATCTCAAATGATCTTAAGTAAATATTACCAAAACTTACTCAGTTATGAGAGTGTAAAGCTGATGAAGAGACCAATCTCTATGTACACTCTGATAAAAGTATTGAGACTGATATATACTCAATACTAATGATTGGATGAGAAATAATCTATTGAGATATTATATCCTCATACTAGAATTCAGCTTCCATAGCGTATGAGTTGAATCAAATGGAACTTTATACTGAGCACCGATACACTAGCTATGAGCGGTGATGCCTTCTTTCGGAAAGACGGAGGTTCACGTAACTCTCATGAGATGATATTGTCAGGAATGCCGGGCATGGGTCTCCTTATATCTCCTATTCTTTTAACCTATATTGCCAATACATGGATCTACCAGGGTTCGACTCCCTATATGCGCTAGCATGTTCGGGTCACTTTGGCCGGTGATTCCACCTCTTCTTGGTGTGGGGCAAACATTGAATTTTATGATGCTCACATGATCTATGTAGTTAAGGTTAAAGTTCCCAAAGAAAGAATTAGGAAAGCCTCAAAGTATGAAAGATAATTAAATGAACGATACCGTATGTGTTTGTGTAAGACAATCAGGAGGTGAAATCAGATTCAAGTAATGACATTAGGTCATTCTTTGTCATTGCAGTTCATGATCCCGATGAGCGTCTTAAACTTCATCCTAGGTATAGTTGGTTTCTACATCAACATATGAATGAATGAAATGAATAATGTGAAGTACGAATGAATGAATGAAGCAAACTCTCTGTTTGTTAAAGAAGGCCCTCGGGTTGAGGTCCCATAAGTTGGGCCCTCACTTGAGATGTCTTTATGCTACATCAACAATTCCAAAGTCTCGTGTATATGAGATGTATAATATATTAAATATGAAAGTAATGAAATCAATGGCATGATCAATAGAGATTGCTTATGAAAGGTAATGAATTTTTAGTGTAAAGAATGACTCACTATAAGGTAGGGAAATCATTCCGTAGTCCTTGGATTACTTACATCGATTCATTGTGGGTATGGGAATACAATGAAACATTGCACTTGTGAGTAAAACATACGATCAAAAGAATTATTGAACTAACAACAACAAAAAGAAAAAGACTAAAAAATAATCTAAGTGTACAAAGAGAGTTCTCGGCCTAACAGGATCAACAATCTCTAATCTTCGCTCGAGTTATTCTAAAATTATGTTGATGATACAAATGTTTTATAATCATATAGAAAATGAGTTGTATGCTTTGAATGCATTAAAAAACATCATATTCATACCACAATTTACATCTAACGATCTAGGAAAGTCTGGTCACTAGGCTTTCCAGAAATAGCATGTTGTTTAGGAAGAAATTTCTTTGATCATGTATAGGCTTATGTGTATGTGTGCATACATCCATACTTAGTACAAGTGGTGTAATAAACCCTAATATTTACTATTTTATGGATGCATGTTAAGGTACAAATTACCGACTCTTGCAACGGTTTGGACATTAATGTTTCTCCATACCATTTGATAGGTACTCTTGATTTCGAGGATGCTTCAATTTTAGTCTAGCATTAGTTTTAGGCAACGCTAGTGGATGTTGTCCCTAGCATTTATTTCGTACTTTCATTTCAAATCTTTTGTAGTAAGGTCATTTTGGCAAACGTATTTATGATATATTCTTATTCTGTTTTAAATTGATTGTTATGACAGATGGTTGTTACATTTATGTTGAGCTTATTATATGATGAATTCATGAAATAACTATATGAAGTCTACGTATACTTCATATGTTTAAATTTTTTTATATTTTCTCACAAAAATTAACCATATGAATGTGATGTATGTAAAATGAGGCTTGTCAGCGACCTCTGAGATGTCAACGACGCCAGTTGTGATTCAGATTCAAAAATTCGGGTCGTGACAATTGAATTACACATGCTAGTCAGATATATATGTCATTCATTTACACATGCCTCAATCATAAATGCGTCATAATCATACTGATTGTTGTACTCTCTATTTGCATGTTTAGTTTTGAGCTATCAAGTATTACAGAAACTCTGTCATTGTATGTTAACAACTTAATTAATTAGGAGTAGCATAATACCAACTTGGACTAGTGTTAAGCTTACGCAAATAGTCCTAGAACTAATAGTCATGTAGGTTGTAAGTCCCCTCTGTGGGTATCATTTTAGTGACAACGCTAATATGCCTCTATACATTTGGCCGCCTGTATTGGGTCTTCTTGATAGGTCGTATACATCGCACTCCATATTTACCTTACGGGCTTTATTGTTAGTTAATTGTAGCTCCCACAATTTATTAACACTCTATTGCATTGACCATGCTTATAGATCAATCAATATTCAGTCAACATTTTTTAAATGTGGTCCTTACATCTAGTTAGATCAGTATTCAATAGCTATATCATGTTCAAATTATATAATTGCTTATTTGTATTTTTCAGTTAAATGTTATTTTAATTTTAATTTATGTTGCATTCTCAATACATTTCAAGTATTGATGCATACTCTGTGCTACTTCTTCTCGTGATGTAGGTTCAGGTTCTCATCATCCAAATCACGCTTAGATCGGTTTTCAATCTCCACTTCAGTAGAATCAGAGGTGAGTCATCATTCTCCAAGGATAATAGTCATGAGTTTCTTTCAAGTATTTTTAGTTCTTTAGTTTCATTTTTACTGGCCTTAGCTGGGGCTTTTCTAATCATATCTTGTCAGTTAGAGGCTATTTTTAGACATAGATAGATTAATCTTACTATTGAGTTAATATGTTCCTTGTATTTAACTCATCTGTTTTCACATATCTACGTTATAGGATATCAATATTCCCTATATTTTTGGTGGTTATAGCTTCTGCACAGTTTCTATCATTCAGATTATGTTTAGTATGTTCATGATAATTCCAGAAGGGTTAGCTTGGGATCACTTATGTTTCTAGGTCTAGTGTCCACGTCTACGGGGTAGCCTTAGGGAGTGACATTTCCAGTACTCAACAAAGAAAAAGAATGTGTTGAATCAGTATACCACCCCAGAGTACATGTAGGATCCAGCGACTATCCCAAAAACATATATAAGTCATTACAACACAATAAACATGCATACACCGAACATATAAAATATCAATTATCTCATAAGAATCCCGTACAACTTCACACTCTCAAAGATATACGTACATGCTATGTCATTTATCCTTTCACAACACTCATACCCAAGTTGTTACTATACTAGTACATGGTACCTGATCCAAGTTACTGTACCGGATGTTAAACTTAATCCATATGTGCATCAGAACGTGAAACCTGATCCAAGTTAGTCTGTCAGTACATAACACTAAAGAATGCACATTTAATATGTGTATGGGTGACTTTTATCATCATTTTTTTTATTATTAGTCAACTATATTTATTAGGGTATTAAACAGTTAAAAAGAAAGAAAAAGAGAATGGAGAAATATTCTGGGTGGCCGATTACAGAGAGGGTCAATGAGATCCAAAGGTACGTGATAGATATATAATCTCATTATTTAGCAATTAATAGTGATTTATTAACATGTCCAAAATCAATTATTATCCAATCATCCTAGATAATGATTACTACATCATTAAGGTGGTATGCTTAATGGAAAAATTGAAAGTTTAATATGTAGTTTAATTTTCTCATTATTTAAGTAATTTTATGTCTTATTTTAATGGAAGATCGTATTATATTTTTGTTGAAGTCATCATATCATTGGCAAGGAATTGGAAAATTTTTGGGTCGTGCTTATTTCATATCTTTTTTTAACCTTCGAAGTCACTGTTCAACTATTCTAGTTTTCAATATAATATCGAATGAGGTTCAAAATTGTTTTGATGGACTAAATTTATTTATTTAAACTAGAACGTATGCATGGAAGTATTTGGATAACCTAACCCTAGGTTTGAATTTTTAGAAATTGAGTATAAAATTAGATGAATTTTGGGTTTAGGTGAGACATAAAATAATGTGAGTGTCTATAGACTCGTTAACTTACATATTATGCATATTTAATTGATAGATTGGAAAGGTTTGAAGACATTGAGAGAAGAAAACGTATTGAAGAAGTAGCTTGCTTAACTTCGATTCTTCAGTGGAGGTCGGTTATGATTTATTCTATTTGATAGATAGACTCTTAATAATAATTGATATGCTTTTAATGATATTATAAAGTCTTCTATGTACTTAACTTTGTGATTGTGTAGTTTGGTTGTGTGGTTTGCGATTATTCTAAGATCCTTAGACCGTGAAATTTGTAATCTTTAACCCTTTCTATCGAAGTGATGTCATAAATAAATAAGGCTTGATGAATATTGTTAATGAATTTAAACGTCGTGATGATAAACGATAAATTAATGTTATTATTGGATTGGAGTGTCATGTTCCGACACAGTATTCTTGGATCGGAGTGTCACGTTCGAAACAGTATTATTGGATCAGATTGTCACGTTCCAACGTGGAAGCATTAAAGGAAAAAGATATTAAATTAACTTAATGTATTCAATCTCAAAGAATTCATTTTTCAAACGAGTCGTGAGTGGCATCCACACTTAACTTCATAGGTGGGTGAACCAACAAATTTAACCTAACTCATATTTATTGTGCAATTTGCAGAATACAAATAAAAATGTGGATGCTGAATCTTATGTATGTAACACAAATCTACTTAAGTCTATTAACTATCGTGTCCCAAAGCCTAAAACTAATCATATCAAGGATATCTAATCTCAAAATACTAAGTTTAAGACTATCAAAAACATCGAAATAAATGAAACAAACTAATTTGTGTCTGAAACCTAAGGACACCGGGTCATCACCGAGAAAATCCAACACAAGCTTGAAAGAATGGCTCACCATTGAACCTAAAATGCTGAGACTAGCTAGAGTTGAGAGCGAGTCAAAGTTGTTGCTACACTCGCTGCACTCCATAAAAGGGAAACAAAGAAAAATAGAAGTAGGAACAGTACGGGCCAACATTTACTGAGTAAATATCATCGACCAACTCAAAATAGTAACTAATATGCAATGAATAATAACATAATATCAGCTATTGGACTTAGTAGGTGATAATCAACAAACAACATAAACAAGTGACAACTAAAGCAAGTACGTAATCAGTCACAATATCAAACACACACACGAGGACTAATGCCTCCACACCACGCTCGTTTGAGAAATGAGTTCTTTGAGATTGAGTACATTTAAGTTAATTTAATATATTTTTCCTTCATGTTACCTTGTCGGAACGTGACACTCCGATACAATTACACTGTTCGGAACGTGATACTCTGATTCAAGAATACAATGTCGGAATGTAACACTCTGATCCAATAATACTGTGTTGGAACGTAAAACTCCAATTCAAGAACACTGTATTGGAACGTCACACTTCGATCCAAGAATATTGTGTCGAAACGTCACTGCGATCCAATAAACCATTAATTTATCATTTATCATCACCACTTTTCAATTCATTAATAAATTTTTATCAAGCCTTATTTATTTAAGGCATTCCTTCGATAGAGACGGTTTAAGATTATAAATTTCACGATCTCGTGTTTTCAGACAAATCACAAACCACACAACCAAACTACACAATCACACAATTAAGTACATAGAAGACTTTCTAATATCATGAAAAGCATATCAATCACTATTAAGAGTCTATTTATCAAATAGAAAAAATCATAACCAACCTCCACCGAAGAATCGAAGTTAGGCAAGCTACTTCTTCAGTACGTTTTATTTCTTCAATTCCTCCAAACCTTTCCAATCTATCAAGTAAATGTGCATAATATGTAAGTTAACGAGTCTATAATTATTTAAATTATTCTATGTCTACCTAAACCCAAAAAGTCACCTAATTCTATAGTCAATTTCCAAAAATTCAAACATAGGGTTAGGTTATCCAAATACTCCCATACATAGGTTCTAATATAAATAAACAACTTTAGTCCATTAAAACAATTTTGAACCTCATTCGATATGACAAGTAAAAAATAGAATTGCCGAACAGTGACTTTGAAGGTTAAAAAAATATAAAATAAGCACGACCCAAATTTTCTCAATTAATATTGACGACTTTACCGAAACAATAATACGATATTCCATTAAAATAAGACATAAAATTACTGACAAAATGAGAAAATTAAACTACAGATTAAACTTCCAATTTTTCGATTATTTTACCATCTTAATGATTTAGTAATCATTATCTATGATTATTGGCTAGTCATTAATTTTGGACCCATTAATAAATCACTATTAATTGCTAAATAATGAGATTATGTATCTGTACGTACCTGGAGCATTCGTCGACCCTCTCTAATCTGCCGCACAGGTAATTTCTCCATTCTCTATTTTTTCTTTTTGATTGTTTAAGACCCTAATAAATATAGCTGACTAATTATAAAAAGAATAATGATAAAAGTCACCACTACTAATTCTAATGTTATTTTCTTCAATCACGAATTTAAAAAATTATTAAAACTATCCCATTAATTTTATAATTATGGTTACGAATAGTTCAAAATATCGATTTAGAATTTATGAAAAAGTATTTTATGACATCAAAGCTCTAGTACTTCAAAACGGTAAAATGAGTTTTTACATTAGATATCAATTACCCATCATTCGTCCTCGGACGATGAAAAGAAGGTAAGGGTAAGAAAGGGTAGTTGTATCAAAGATTCCTTCAAAATATTATGTACCCAAGATCTCATATAAAAAGTATTGAACCAACCAATTGTAGATCTACACCTCCTCACATACAATGCCTCAAATGGGCTCATATCAATACTCTAATGATAAAAGTTGTATGTGAACTCAACTTACAACAAAATTATGTCCAAGTGGACTCTTCAACTAAGCGATTCTCCGACTAGACCTTGACACAATCATCAAGACAATTATTTTCTAACATAACTATGATAAAATCTTTAATCAATATTGGCTACATTCAGGAGTGAACCTAAACCAACCACCACAAACTCACAATACACAAACCATCATTGATCTTATCAAGATTACATCGTTACAACAAAATATTTCCTCAAGATTAAGCTATAAAAATATGATCTTTAGACATCAAGTAATCATCAAGGAGAATCAAAAGTCATCGTATGCAACGAAGAAAATGATCAAGTACCAATCATCGACTGATACAACCAAGCATACAGAACCTCTCACAACATGGTCGAAATGCTAGATTAGTAGTTATTACAGACAAAACTTAAGAATGAAAAAACTAGACACAATAGTCCTCACATTCAATCAGACATAGACAAAACATGATACCAAGGATGATATAAATCTTAGTCTATCGAACAACTGTAAATTTTCATGGTATCTCTACTATGAAATTTTATGAGCAAAGTTGTGTGTTTTGAGTCACTAGAATACTTCAACTATCCATAATAACATAAGATCTTTCACAACTAGAATAAACAAGACTAAGAAAGCATGTCCTACCAGGATGACAATCACGGACTTGTACACCCGACCCACTACTAGAGACTCACCCATGTAAGCAAAATCATTCACGAATGTTGTAACGACCTGTTTAGTCATTTTGAGCAGCATATTTTATTTGTGGAAAAACTGGTTGAGACGACGGATCCCACGACGGACCGTCATGGGCACGACGGACCGTCGAGGTGTCTCGTTCCAAAACACTTAAGAATTTTGAAATTTGAGTGCTGAAATCGACTTTCTGAACTCTGTGACGGACCTGCAGGACGGACCGTCACAGATACGATGAACCGTCGTGAGCCCCCGTTTCAAAACACTTCAACTCTTGAAAAATTGAGTACTGGGAACAATTCTCTGAACTTCGTGACGGAAGTGGAGGACGGACCGTCCAGGTACGACGGACCGTCATAGACTCTTCAACGAAATTGAGTCTCTGAACTTTGCGACGGACCTGCAGGACGGACCGTCAAAGCTATGACGGACCGTCACAGGTTGCATAATCCCAGGCTGGGTCGAATTTCTGTTTAAGTTTTAAAGGGGCGTTTTGGACTATTCCTGCTATAGTTATAAATTTCGTGGGTTAATATTAATAACTCAAATTCTTGGGGGTTAAAAGAGATAACCTTGAGTTAATTAGTGGGTTAATTCCTCATATTTTATACTTAATTATATGCTAATTAGGGTAAAAGAAAGAGGGTTTGAATAAGAAAAATAGAAAGAACAAAGAGAGGGAAAGAGAAACGATCGAGAGAGGAGAAACGAAGAGGAAAACACAAAGCTTTGGGAAATTGCTTGCTTGATCACGAATCTTCGGTGGAGGTAGGTCATGGTTTTTATGTTATTCGTAGTAAACTCTTATTAGCGAATGATATGTATTGGTAGTATTGTAAACCCTTCTATATGCTTAATTGTGTGCTTGCATGAATGTGATTATGTGATTGTGATAAAATAAGCATGATGAAGCTATTGAATCCTGAATCTTGAAGAAACCCTAATTCACTTTGTTAATGATGATGCCTTGGTATAAAGGAAGGCTTGATGAATTACATAATGAGATTGATGATGCCTTGGTATAAAAGAAGGCTTGATGAATTACATAAAGAGATTGATGATGCCTTGGTATAAGAGAAGGCTTGATAAATTGATAGAATGAGATTAGTGGATCGGAGTGTCACGTTCCGACACATAGTATTAGTGGATCGGAGTGTCACGTTCCGACACATAGTATTAAGGGATCGGGTGTCACGAACTGACACGTAATTAGGGGATCGGAGTGTCACGTTCCGACACGTAGTATTAGGGGATCGAGTGTCATGAACCGACACGTAGAATTAGGGGATCGGAGTGTCACGTTCCGACACGTAGTATTAGGGGATCGGGTGTCACGAACCGACACGTAGAATTAGGGGATCGGAGTGTCACGTTCCGACACATAGTATTAGGGGATCGGGTGTCACGAACCGACACGTAGAAGTAGGGGATCGGAGTGTCACGTACCGACACATAGAAGTAGGGGATCAGAGTGTCACGTACCAACACATAGTAGTAGGGGATCGGAGTGTCACGTACCGACACAAGAGGAATAAAGATAATGAATCTGGAAAGATGTTAATATACTCAATCTAATGAACCTAATTCCCAAATGAGTATGGTATTGAGGCTTGAGTCCTCATGGATAAACTTGGTGGTACTTATTGATGATTATAGTACTTGTTGTTGCTACATGTTGAGTATTGTAGTTGATTTATGATATTAACTGATATATACTATTTTCTATTTTGAGTTGGCCGATAATATCTACTCAGTACTTGTGTTTTGTACTGACTCCTACTTGTATGTTTCTTTCTTTGTTATTTGTGGAGTGCAGCAAACGTACCGTCGTCTTCAACTCAACCGCAATTCTAGCCAGTCTTCATTACATCGGATTTCAGGGTGAGCTAATGCTTCTAGCTTGGACTGGATCTTCTTCTTCATGTATTGATGCCTCGAAATTCTGGCATGGACTAGGTTTTACTTATTTTAGCTTCCTCAGATACTCTTAGTTATAGTAATTTGAGGATAGATGTTCTTGTGATGATGACTTCCAGATTCTGGGGAATAATAGATGTTGAGTTTAGAAGTTATTGAATTGATTTTTATTAATGGGTTTAAGTCTTCCGCATTACTTTCTGTTGATATTATATTGAAATGTTTAGTTTAGATTTGTTGGTTCGCTCACATTGTAGAATAAGTGTGGGTGCCACTCGCGGTTCGGTTTTGGGTCGTGACAAACTTGGTATCAGAGCATTAGGTTCGTTGGTCTCATCACCCAAGAACGAGTCTAGTAGAGTCTTAAGGAACGGTAGGGGGACGCCTTTACTTTTCTTTGAGAGGCTATAAGTTTTTAGGAACATTCCATTCTTTCTTTCTTTCTTTCGTGCTATTACTTGGATCCAATTGGTATCTAGGTGATACAAATTGGTATCTGACCATCTTCACTCTATTTCGCAGATGGTTAGAACTCGAGCAACGACTGCACCAACACCAACACCGGCAAGACAAGAAACGTCTAAGCCAGCAACTGGGGCTGTAGCTCGAAGAGGAGTAATGGCAAGAGGCCGTGGAAGAGGTCGTGGGAGGACGTCCTCTAGAGGAAGAGGACAAGCACCTAGCCCCTCTGGTACTAGGGCGGTGACTCCTCCACCGACTGAGGAAGTGATAAGAGAGGGTGAGGAAGGGGATCCTGAACAAGTGCAGAATGAGGAATTACCACCCCAACCTACCCCAGAGATGATTAATCAGGTTCGTGCTTATCTTAGCGGGTTATCTGATCAAGGCCAGACACCTCCAGTGTTTTCTGCACTAGCACCTCAGGTTCCGGAGGTACAACATGCAGCCATTGTGGCTCCCCGCATGGATGCCTCATTGGAAATAGGCACGTTTCCTCGTCTGACTACAGGGCCTATAATGACAAATGATCAGCATGAACTTTTCAGTAAATTCTTGAAATTGAAACCTCCAGCCTTCAAGGGTGCTGAATCTGAGGATGCCTATGATTTTCTGGTTGACTGTCATGAGCTACTACACAAGATGGGTATAGTAGAACGGTTTGGTGTTGAGTTCGTGAGTTATCAGCTTCAAGGGAACGCCAAAATTTGGTGGCGGTCACATGTTGAGTGTCAACCAACAGAGGCACCACCTATGACTTGGGCATCATTCTCTAGCTTGTTTATGGAGAAGTATATCCCCCGGACTTTGAGGGATAGGAAAAGAGATGAGTTCTTGAGCCTAGAGCAAGGTAGGATATCGGTTACTGCATATGAGGCTAAGTTTCGTGCATTATCCAGGTATGCCACCCAACTTTGTTTCAGTCCACAGGAGCGGATTCGCCGTTTTGCGAAGGGGTTGAGGTCAGAATTGCGGATTTCAGCCTAACAGGTAGCGGCTATGGCAAAGTCCTTCCAAAAAGTGGTAGACTTCGTGATAGTGGTCGAAGGAGTGAAGCCAGATGACTTCACCACGACATCGACATCAAAAAGGTTTCGAAAAGGAGGTGAGTTTAATTGTTCTTACTCTAGAGGACAGGGTTCAGGAGGTTACTCAGTCTGACCAATTCAGTCTTCACTACAGACTGTAGTTGGGGGCCCACCTCAGACCGGTCAACACTTCTCTGAGAGACCTATGCTCGAATCCAGAGAGTGTTATGGATGTGGGGAGACTAGACATATTAGGAGGAATTGTCCAAAACAGAGTTACAGACCCCCAATAGCTAGAGGTAGAGAGGGTCATAGTAGAGGCCGTTATTCTGGAGGACGTGGTGGCCGAGGTAATGGTGGTCACCAAAACGGCCGGGGTGACGGGCAAACTTGAGCCACTACGGCACAACATAGTAGGGGCAACGAACAGACAGGCGAGAGGGCCCATTGTTACGCTTTCCCTGGGAGACCTGAAGCGGAGGCATCTGATGCTGTTATCACAGGTAATCTTTTGGTTTGTGATTGCATGGCTTCTGTATTATTTGATCCTGGCTCCACGTTTTCATATGTATCTTCCTCATTTGCTACTGGCGTTAATTTACATTGTGAATTGCTTGACATACCTATTCGTGTGTCTACTCCGGTGGGTGAGTCTGTGATAGTTGAAAAAGTATATAGGTCTTGTTTGGTGACTTTTGTATGGAGCAATACTTACGTAGACTTGGTTATCTTAGAAATGGTTGATTTTGATGTAATTCTGGGTATGACTTGGCTTTCTCCGAATTTTGCGATCTTGGATTGTAATGCTAAAACTGTGACGTTGGCCAAGCCTGAGACAGATCCGTTAGTGTGGGAGGGCGACTACACTTCCACTCCGGTTCGTATCATCTCCTTTCTTCGTGATAAGAGAATGGTTAGTATGGGGTGTTTAGCTTTCTTGGCACATCTCAAGGATGACACTACCCGAGTACCTTCAATTGAGTCTGTTTCGGTAGTCCGTGAGTTTCTGGATGTGTTCCCTGCAGATCTTCCTGGTATGCCACCGGATAGAGATATTTATTTTTGCATTGATCTGGAACCGGGTACTCGCCCCATTTCTATACCCCCTTATAGAATGGCTCCCGCGGAGTTAAGAGAGTTAAAGGCCCAACTTCAAGAGTTGTTGAGCAAAGGCTTCATTAGACCAAGTGCATCTCCTTGGGGTGCTCCGGTGTTATTTGTGAAGAAGAAGGATGGGAGTTTTCGGATGTGCATAGACTACAGACAACTGAATAAGGTAACTATTAAGAACAAGTATCCCATTCCTCGCATTGATGACTTGTTCGATCAGTTACAAGGTGCTTGTGTCTTCTCTAAGATTGACTTGAGATCCGGTTATCATCAATTGAAAATACGGGCA
>CM064972.1:67903562-67924931 GCA_032847665.1 Solanum chilense | reverse complement strand
TAGGGGATCGGAGTGTCACGTACCGACACATAGTAGTAGGGGATCGGAGTGTCACGTACCGACACAAGAGGAAGAAAGATAATGAATCTTGAAAGATGTTAAATATACTCAACATAATGAACTTAATTTCCCAAATGAGTATGGCATGGATGCTTGAGTCCTCATGGATGAACTTGATAGTACTTGTTGATGATTATAGTACTTGTTATTGCTACATGTTAAGTTTTATAGTAGATTTATGATATTATTGATATATGTTGTTTTCTATTTTGAGTTGGCCGATGATATCTACTCAGTACTTGTGGTTGTACTGACCCCCTACTTTTATGTTTCCTTCTTGTTATTTGTGTAATGCAGCAAACGTTCAGTCAACTTCAACTCAGCAGTAAATCAAGCCAGTCTTCGTCACACCGGATCTTCAGGGTGAGCTAATGCTTCTAGCTTGGACTGGGTCTTCTTCTTCAAGTCTTGATGCCTTGAACTTCCGGCATGGACTAGCTTTTTAGTTATTTTTGTTCTTAGACATTCCTAGTTTAGTGAGTAGAGATAGATGTTCTTGTGATGATGACTTCCAGATTTTGGGGATATTAATAATAGTTTTGAATTGTTTTATTAATGAGTTTAAGTCTTCCGCATTTCTTTTGTTGATATTGTATTAAAATGTTAAAGGTTAGATTGGTTGGTTCGCTCACATAGGAGGGTAAATGTGGGTGCCAGTCGCGTCCCCGATTTGGGTCGTGACATTTGTATTCCATAATTATTCTGGATTTCACTTTAAAATTATTTTGTAAAAATTAAATGCAAATGGATATCTGTGTTGTAAGAATTAGTATACGTGTTTACGCATTTCGCGAATAATTTAAAATATAGTAGTTATATAATTAAAAATAATGAACAAAATTTACAATGCATTTAATAATATATTTGATCTATTATAATATAATAATAATGCAAATTACTAACTTATTCATTTGAGCAAATTAAATTGAAATTCCTATTACATAATTTAATTTAGTGTACTTCAATATTATAGCTATATCACTTTTAGTTATATAATATATTATATTGAATTTTTTGTAAGGATATTATTAAATTTTCTGATTATTCATTATTTTCATTGATCAAACATCAAATGCTTCCGATACTTTCATACGTTTGAACGTTATTCTTTTTATGTCGCTTGAATAAAATAAATTATGTTACTAATTTATTAATTGCAACATATTTCATATGAAATATTTGTATCAAGAGATAAATAATATGTTGGTACAATTTATATGTATTTTATTCAAAATTAATAGATTCAAAATATTATTACTGTATTAATTATGTGTAAAAATATAATAGAAAATTGATACAAAGCTAAAATATATTCTTAATTAACAGAATAGATATGTTGAATTTTCTCAACGTATGTATTGGATAGATTAATTTTTGTTTAAATTATATCAGAAAATATATTAAAATGAATGAGAGGCTGTTGATTTGAATTTTATAAGCTAATGCATATTATGCGTAATTATAGTCATTTTTGTATTCAAATTTAAAAGGTTCGAATTGAAAATTAAAAATTGTATCATACACTGTAAAATCACAATTTTTAACTTAATTTAATGTTGTTATATAATTTTGAGTAGTCTTAAATTTGTTAAGGCACAATTATACAATTTGACTTATTTTTATAATTGTATGTATTTTCTTAGAAAACACGTATCTTAAATCTTCAGCATTGAATTGTAACGACCTGTTTAGTCGTTTTGAGCAGCAAATTTTCTTTCTGGAAAAACTGGCTGAGACGACGGATCCCACAACGGACCGTCATGTGCACGACGGACCGTCGAGGGGGTCTCGTTCCAAAACACTTAGAATTCTGAAATTTGGGTACTGAAATTGACTCTCTGAACTTCGCGACGAAATGGCAGGACGGACCGTCACAGGCGTGACGGGCCGTCACAGACCCTTAGTAAAAATTTAGTCTCTGAACTCTGTGACGGAAGCAGCTGGACGGACCGTCGCAGGCACGACGGGCCGTCACAGGCTGCGTCGGATTTGTGTTAAATGTTTTAAGGGGTGTTTTGGACTATTCCTGCTATAATTATAAATTTGGTGGGTTAATGTTAATAATTTAACTACTTGGGGGTTAAAGGAGATAACCTTGAATTAATTAGTGGGTTATTCTATCATCTTTTATACTTAATTACATGCTAATTAGGGTAAAAGAAAGAGAGTTTGAATAAGAAAAATAGAAAGAACAGAGAGAGGGAGAAGAACGATCGAGAGAGAGGAGAAATGAAGAGGAAAGCAAAGCTTTGGAAAAGTAGATTTCTTGATCACGAATTCTTCGTTGGAGGTAGGTTATGGTTTATGCTATTCGTAGTAAACTCTTAATAGCGAATGATATGTATTGGGTAGTATTGTAAACCCTTCTATATGCTTAATTGTATGCTTGCATGAATGTGATTATATAATTGTGATAAAATAAGCATGATGAGGCTATTGAATCTCGAATCTTGAAAAACCCTAATCTACTTTGTAAATGATAATGCCTTGGTATAAAAGAAGGCTTGATGAACGAAGGTAGTGAGATTAGGGGATCGGGTGTCACGTTCCGACACCAGGATAGTAATAGAGGATCGGGTGCCACGTTCCGGTAGCAGAATAGTATATGGATCGGAGTGTCACGTTCCGACACCAGGATAGTATATGGATCGGGTGCCACGTTCCGGTACCAGGATAGTATATGGATCAGAGTGTCACGTTCCGACACCAGGATCATATATGGATCGGGTGCCACGTTCCGGTACCAGGATAGTATATGGATCGGAGTGTCACGTTCCGACACCAGGATAGTATATGGATCAGAGTGTCACATTTCGACATCAGGATAGTATATGGATCGGGTGCCACATTCCGGTACCAGGATAGTATATTGATCGGAGTGTCACATTCCGACACCAGTATAGTATATGGATCGGGTGCCACGTTCCGGTACCATGATAGTATATGGATCGGAGTGTCACGTTCCGACACCAGGATAGTATATGGATCGGAGTGTCACGTTCCGACACCAGGATAGTATATGGATCGGGTGTCACGTTCCGACACCAGGATAGTATATGGATCGGAGTGTCACGTTCCGACACCAGGATAGTAGTTGTGGAGCGGAGTGTCACGTACCGACACAAGAGGAATAAAGATAATGAATCTTGAATTATGATAATATACTAAATTTTAAAGAACTAATTCCCAAATGAGATGATGGGGAGGCGTGAGTCCTCATTGATGTGCTTGGTGTTGTGACCAAGGGTTATGGTAATTGTTAATGTCGCCTGTTAAGAATATTAGTTGATTTTATGTTATTATCTGATATATACTGTTTTCTATTTTGAGTTGGCCGATGATACCTACTCAGTACTTGTGCCTTGTACTGACCCCTACTTGTATATGTTTTCCTTTGTTAATTGTGGAGTGCAGCAAACGTACCGTCGTCTTCAACTCAACCGCAACTCTAGCCAGTCTTCATCAAGCTAGATTTCACGGTGAGCTATTGCTTCTAGCTCGGACTGGATCTTCTTCTTCATGTATTGATGCCTTGAAATTCCGGCATGGACTAGCTTTTTATTTATTTTAGCTTCTTAGAATACTCTTAGTTAAGTAATTTGATCATAGATGTTCTTGTGGTGATGACTTCCAGATTTTGGGGAATAATAGATGTTGAGTTTTTAGAATGATTTCATTAATGAGTTTAAGTCTTCCGCATTGTATTTTGTTCATTATGTTTGAAATGTTGGAGCTTAGATTGGTTGGTTCGCTCACATAGTAGGATAATTGTGGGTGCCACTCGCGGCTCGTTTTGGGTCGTGACATGAATATCTACATATTTCATTATTAAAGTAAAATAAATCAAACATTTAATGATTTACAATGTACATATTGTAATTACTTCAAATTTATTTAAATATAGATAGTAATTACTTCATATTTATTTAAATATAGAATTTAAATTCATTCTATTTCTACTAAAAACATGCATCATATTATTTTTGTTATATCCCATTAGGTCCTCTCGTTCTTTAATACGATCGAAAATCACAAATTATGATGGCACCTATGTTTTCAATCGATAGGTAAGCCAACCCAATAAGATTAGCGATTCAACTTAAACATAAAAAGGTAAGTAGAAAACTAATATTTAACATACTGAGTCTTAAAAATAAATGCGGCAAATAAAATACCACCCCCAAAATTTAGTGTCATAATCACATGAGCTTCTACAATAGGATACAAGTCCAAACTAGAATTAAAATCTAAACATAACAAATATCCTATCAAAATAACCTAATAACTAGATGTAGATTGAATGTCTGGGCCGCAGAATATCCAATGCAGCGCCACAACAATTCAAAACTAATCCAAACTCATATTCAAATCTCAAAGAACGTACCCAAAATTGAAATTCAATCCGCACAACAAAAGAGTGCGAAAAGTGTAGTATGAATAAGAAACCATGTGTACCCAATATATCTCATTGACAGACAACAGGGTCACCTTAAGATGTTTGGGGGCCTAAAGAGAAATTTTATAGAGAGGTCCTATTAATTTTAGTTGACAAATATAAATTGAATAATTATAACATGCTAGTGTAATCTTTAAAATGATGTCTAGAAAGACAGAATATATGTAGACATTATGAAGTCAGAATGAAAATAATGTAAATTTTTAATGAAAATTATGTAATGTAAAGTTAGAATAATAAAACGTGACCCAAAATAATAAACATATGATGATATTAAAATAGCATTGCGATGAATTTGATAAGTGATAAATAATATTAGAATAGTGTTGATTATTTTTAATTCTTGAAATTTGAATAAGACACCAAAAATAAATTTGATATGCTTATAAACACACAACAATAGATTTTACATAATGTAGAATGTTTAAACATTTGAGAGACTTCATAATATTCAATAATGAAAGAACAAAAAATAGTTAAAGGAGAATAAATAGAAGTAAGTATAAGAACTCAATATTGTTGGTTCATCATAATCGCTAGGATATAAATGAGCTAGATAATAAAATAGATAGTTACGTGCGAAAGTAGAAAGGATACTACGATTAACTTGTCACATAAGAATCTAGAAAAGATACTACAATAAACTAAATAATATTTTCTCAATTTTATTTTCCATATATTTTTTTGTTCAAATTTAATTAATACATGAAGTTTTTATTAACGGTATATATACATCTCAGAGAGAAAATGGGGGCCGAGACGATTGCATTAGTGGTGAGAGTACCCTGACAGTCAACAAAGAAGTAGTGACGGGAGTTTATGTAAGAAAAATCAATCCTTAATTATAGAAGTCTATATTTCACTTATCATTTGAATTTCATCAAACAGAAGTAATCAAATATAAATAACTTTCCAACCACCAGCTAAACACAAAATCATCAAGAATGAAGGATGGCATGAGATGCAATGCAATATTACACTATGAAATGATATGTGTCAGAATACTCAGTACTCTCTCATCTGTATATATATGACACTCCTATGAAAAACATCGAGTGTTCATGACCCATGGGGGACAGGCGAGGTTCATATACTAACACAGACGATCTCCACGTGTCTGTGCGGACGATCTCAATGCACTATCATAAAATCAAATAATTTTCACACAGATGGTCTCCAGGTGCCCAAATTATAATCATAACATCTCACCGTCCCAGCACGGACGATCTCCATGTTCCTAACTTATATTCAGTCTCATGTCAATGCATGTACATAATATTATTTCAACAAAGGCGATGATGATGCATCTCAATCAATCAATTTCAACATAATACATAACCACCTCAATTATCACAAGTATACGAGTGTAATACAAAAAAATACAATCACATATAAAAATTCAAATCAATAATAAATCAGCTAATGCCCATATTATTTGCATTCTTGGGTTTCAAAACCCACATTTTATAGTAATAAAATTCCCCTTTATATCATCGGTAGTCATACCAATGCTCGTCCCACAATTGGTACGATACTCCCATCTTTCACCCTTACAAATTGTCTATTCCTTTTTTATATTTTAATTGTGAAAACGTTCTTAAACAAATTTGAAAGTCTTAACATACCTCGAATGTCGAACAGGTGCCACAAAACCTCAAGAGTTTTCCATCCCTTTTCGCAAAATATCAGAACATTTCCAATGTACCAATTATGCAATATTTATAAGTAAGCAAATTCGTACAACTCTGTATGTTATATGTCTATCCTAACTCACCTATCAAAGCAAAAACCCTCAACTCAAAATAAAACATCTCCATTCATTTTCTCCAAAACCTCCATTGTTGAAGCTTTTAAGCTCCAAGTAATAAGAAAGATTTCCAAGATTTTTCTCCATCAATTTCGTGGATTAAACTTCTGCATTAAGGTACAGTGCTTCATGCTTGAATCCACTTCTATCCAAGGAGCCAATTCCAAATGGTTTCAATGATGATCAAAACATGAATTCTCCTATTTTCATTTTCTAACAATGGGCTCTTGCATGAAACGATTTAAAACAATGTTTTATGATATAATTGATGTTAATTGAATGATTTAATATTAAAAATTCCTATGAACCCATGCAAATCATGAACTCAAATTTTTGTTCTAATACGAAGAAAGGAGATGAGACGAACTGGAGTGGAAGTGTAGTCACCCTCCCACACTAACGGATCTGTCCCAGGCTTGGCCAACGTTACAGTTTTAGCATTACATTCTAAGATTGCAAAATTTGGAGAAAGCCAAGTCATACCAAGAATTACATCGAAATCAACCATTTCTAGGATAATCAAGTCTACATGAGTATTGCTCCCCACAAAAGTCACAAGACAAGACCTATACACCTTCTCAACTATCATAGACTCACCCACCGGAGTAGAAACACGAATAGGCATGTCAAGCAAATCACAATGTAAATCAAGACCAGTAGCAAATGAGCAAGATACATATGAAAATGTGGATCCAGGATCAAATAATACAGAAGCCATGCAATCACAAACCAAAAGATTACCGGTGATAACAGCATCAGATGTCTCTGCTTCAGACCTCCCGGGGAAAGCATAACAATGGGCCATATCAACTGTCTGCCCGTTGCCCCTACCATGTTGTGTTGTAGTAGCTCCAGCTTGCCCGCCACCCCGGCTGATTTGGTGACCACAATTACCTTGTCCACCACGTCCTCCAGAATGGCGGCCTCTCCCATGACCACCTCTACCTCTTACTATTGGGGGTCTGTAGCTCTGCTTTGGAAAAAACCTCCTAATATGTCCAGTCTCTCCACATCCATAACACTCTCTGGAGTAAAGCATATGCCTCTGTGAGAACGACGAAGTCTGGGGATAACCTCCAAACTCAGAAAAATGCTGACCGGTCTACGGTGAACCCCCAGCTACAGCCTGCAGTGAAGACTGAAAAGGTCGGGCTGGGTAACCTCCTGAACTCTGCCCTCTGGAGTAAGAACCACTAAACTCACCTCCCTTACGAAACTTCTTAGATGTCGATGCCATGGTGAAGTCTTCTGGCTTCACGCCCTCCACTTCTATCACAAAATCTACCACCTCCTGAAAGGATTTTGCTGCAGCAGCAACCTGTAAGGCTGGAATCTGCAAATCTGACATCAATCCCTTCACAAAACGGCGAATCCGCTCTTTTCGACTGAAGCAAAGCTGGGTGGCATACCTGGATAATGCACGAAATTTAGCCTCAATAGCAGTAACCGACATCCTGCCTTGCTCTAGGCTCAGGAACTCATCTCTCCTCCTATCCCTTAAAGTCCGGGGTATGTACTTCTCCATAAACAGGCTAGAGAATGATGCCCAAGTCATAGGTGGTGCTTGTGCTCGTTGACACTCTACATACGATCGCCACCACATTTTGGCATTTCCCTGAAACTGATAGGTCACAAACTCAACGCCGAATCGTTCTACTATGTCCATCTTATGTAGCAGCTCATGACAATCAACCAGGAAATCATAAGCATCCTCAGATTCAGCACCCTTGAAGACTTGAGGTTTCAACTTCAAGAACTTAATGAAAAGTTCATGTTGATCACTTGTCATTATAGGACCTGTAGTCAACCGAGGAAATGTGCCTATTTCCAATGAGGCATCCATGCGGGGAGCTACAACAGCTGCATGTTGTACTCCCGAAACCTGAGGTGCTGGTGCAAAAAACACTGGAGGTGTCTAGCCTTGATCAGATAACCCGCTAAGATAAGCAAGAACCTGGTTAATCATCTCTGGGGTAGGTTGGGGTGGTAATTCCTCATCTTGCACTTGCTCATTTTCCCCTTCCTCACCCTCTCTTACTACCTCGTCAGTCGGTGGAGGAGTCACCGCCCTAGTACTAGATGGACCAGGTGTTTGTCCTCTTCCTCTAGAGGACGTCCTCCTGCGACCTCTACCACGGCCTCTTGCCACTGCTCCTCTTCGAGCTACAGCCCCAGTGGCTGGCTCAGACGCACCCTGTCTTGCCGGTGTTGGTGTTGGCACAGTTGTTGCTCTAGTTCTTGCCATCTGCGAAATAGAGTGAGGATGTCAGATACCAATTTGTATCACCCAGATACCAATTGGATCCAAGTAATAGCACGAAAGAAAGAAAGAATGGAATTTTTCCTAAAGTCTTATAGCCTCTCAAAGAAAAGTAAAGGCGTCCCCCTACTGTTCCTCAAGACTCTACTAGACTCGTTCTTGTGTGATGAGACCAACGAACCTAATGCTCTGATACCAAGTTTGTCACGACCTAAAACGAGCCGCGAGTGGCACCCACACTTATCCTACTATGTGAGCGAACCAACAAATCTAAACCCCAACATTCAACCATAATAAACAGAATATAATGCGGAAGACTTCAAAATCTTATTAATATAACTAATAAATAAACATTCTAAAGTTTATCAACTATTATCCCCCAAAATTTGGAAGTGAAAGAGATGGTCCATGTCCGAACTTCAAGACATCAAGACGTGAAGGAGAGAGTCCAGTCCGAGCTAGAAACAGTAGCTCACCCTGAATTCTGATATACTGAAGACTGGCTAAAGTTGCGGACGAGTCGAAGTCCATGGCACTTTTGCTGCACTCCACAAATAACAAAAAGGAAAATACAAGTAGGGGTCAGTACAAGGAACACGTACTGAGTAGGTATCATCGGCCAACTCAAAATAGAAACCAATATATATCAAATAACAATATAAAATCAACTACAATACTTAACAGGTGACAACCACAAGTATAAGAACCATTTGCAACAACATCAAGCACACCTATGAGGACTCAAGCCTCCACACCATACTCATTTGGGAATAAGGTTCTTTAAATTGAGCATATTAACCTAATTCCACATTGAACCTCTTATCATTACTGTGTCGGAACGTGAAACTCCGATCCCCTAATACTACATGTCGGAATGTGACACTCCGATCCCCTAATACTACGTGTCGGAACGTGACACCCGATCCCCTAATACTACATGTCAGAACGTCACACTCCGATCCCCTAATACTACATGTCGGAACGTTACACCCGATCCCCTAATACTACGTGTCGGAACGTGACACCCGATCCCCTAATACTACGTGTCGGAACGTGACACTCTGATCCCCTAATACTACGTGTCGGAAGGTGACACTCCGATCCCCTTATACTACGTGTCGGAATGTGACACTCCGATCCCCTAATACTACGTGTCGGAACGTGACACCCGATCCCCTAATCTCATTGCTTTTGTTCATCAAGCCTCTTTTATGTCAATACATCATCTTAATAGAGAGGATTTAAGGTTTAATATTCAACAGCCTCATCATTCTAATCCATCACAATTCATAATCACATCATGCAACCACACAATTAAGCATATAGAAGACTTTAAAATAACACCCAATACATATCAATCGCTATTAAGAGTTTACTATGAACTAGCATAAACCATAACCTACCTCCACCGAAGAATCGTGATCAAGCAAGCTACTTCTCAATTCCTCTGCTTTCCTCTTCGCTTCTCCCTTTTTCTCGCTCGTTCTCCCTCTCTTTCTGTCTCTTTCTTTCTTCTTTTACCCTAATTATCATATAATTCAATATGATAAAAATAACCCATTATTTATTTTAAGCTTATCTCCTTTAAACCCCAAGTAAATAAGTTATTAAACTTACCCACTAATTTCATACAGTTTGTCATAAATAGTCCAAAACACCGCTTAAAACTTTTAGCAGAAATCCGACCACAAAGTTCAGAGAGTCAATTTTAGAGAAGATGTTTGTGATGGTCCGTCGTGTCTACAACGGTCCGTGCTGCAATTCCATCGCGGAATTCAGAGAGTTGATCCCAGTACCCAGATTTTAGAGTTTAAGTATTTTGTCACGAACACGCTCGACGGACCGTTGTGCCTATGACGGTTCGTCCTACTTATCGTCGAGGGTAATGAAGGAAAGCAACAGGATAATTACACAAGTGTGGGACGACGGAGTCCATGACGGTCCGTCATGACCATGATGATCCGTCGCGTGATCCGTCGACCCAACGAGTTTTTATTAAAAATAATCTACTGCTCGAAACGACTAAAAAGGTCGTTACAATGATAGAATTATACACCCTATAGAAAAAAGTGTAATTAGTGCACTAAAAGGAAACTTAATATACCAAAAATTAAAATTTATAATAAGTGCCAATTATACAGTAGCATTGACAGATAGAAATATAGATAAATCATTAGTATTATATTGGAAGATGTCTGGAATAGAGTTAGCACTAGGTAGTAAAATATTTACAGCAAGATGTAAAAACTTATATATATTAACAACAAAACATAAAATAACAGCAAGAAATAAAATTGATAAAATAAAAATAGAAAATTCTTTCAAAATTTTTTTTACTGTAATAGACAATAATGACTATAGCTATAGAGAAATTGACATAGAAGAAGATTTAGAAATTGTAAAAAAAGATTAAGTACTTCAAGTGTACCAAATATGTTAACAAGAGCTACCTCATCAAAAATGAGTACATCTAAAAGAAACTATGAAATACCACAAAATTTATTAGATAGAGAAGAGATAACACCATACCATTACTTCATAACAGGAATAGTAGATCAAAGAAGATATAAAATTTTAATAAATACAGGACAAGAAGAAAATTATATAACAAGAGAATTAGTATTAGGAACAGAAATCATAAAAACAGGACAATTATGCCCCGGATTACCTAGCGAGATAGTAAATACAAACGAAGAAATAACAGAAAAAGAAATAATTATAGGAGGAATACCGCTAATTATACCATTTAAAATATACCAAGGAAATCAGAATATTACATTAAGAATAAAATGGTTAGAAAAAGTTAAACCATACAATATAGAAAATGAACAATTAACAATAACCTGTCAAAATAAGAAAATAATCATTAAAAGAACAAAATGAACAATGAAAATATTTATACTTACAAAAATTATTGTAGAAGGATATCACAACAGATATTATACCCCTATGATAGATACAGGAGCAGAAGCAAATATATGTAAATATAATTGTTTACCATATTATAAATGGGAAAAATTAAAAACACCGATGGTAGTAACAGGATTTAATAATGAAGGAAGTATGATTAAATACAAAGCAAAAAATATAAAAATACAAATATGGGATAAAATATTAACAATAGAAGAAATTTACAATTTTGAATTTACAACAAAAAATAAGTTACTAGGAATGCCATTTTTAGATAAATTTTACCCACATATAATAACAAAAACACATTGGTAGTTTACAACACCATGCGGAAACAAGATAGGAGCAAAAAGAGTAAATAAAAAACAACGAAAAACTATAGAATGGATAAAAGGAAGTGAAAAAATAAACCAAGAAATGGAAAATATAAATAAGAAACAAATAACACAATTAGAGATTATCATATTTACAATAGACAAAGTTAGAATAATTATTGAACAACTAGAACAATTATACAATGAAGATCCATTACAAGGATGGGAAAAACATAAGACAAAAGTAAAAATTGAACTAATAGAGGAAAATAGTATAATAACACAGAAACCATTAAAATATAACTTTCATGATTTAAAAGAATTCAAAATACATATAGATGAACTATTAGAAAATAATTACATACAAGAAAGCAATAGTAAACATACAAGTCCAGCATTTATAATTATAAAACATAGTGAACAAAAAAGAGGTAAAAGTAGAATGGTGATAGATTATCGTAATCTAAATGCTAAAACTAAAACAAATAATTACCCAATACCAAATAAAATACTAAAAATAAGACCAATACAAGGATATAACTATTTTAGTAAATTTGACTGTAAATCGGGATTTTATCACCTAAAACTAGAAGAAGAATCTAAAAAGCTAACAGCATTTACAGTACCACAAGGTTTCTATGAATGGAATGTTTTACCTTTTGGATATAAAAATGCACCAGGTAGATATCAACATTTTATGGACAACTACTTTAACAAGTTAGAAAATTGTATTGTATGTATAGATGATATATTATTATATTCTAAAACACAAGATGACCATATATGATTATTAGAAAAATTTATACATATAATTAAACATTAGGTATAAGTTTAAGTAAAAAGAAAACAGAAATTATGAAACCACAGATAGAATTTCTAGGAATACAAATAGATAGAAATGGAATAAAAATGCAAAACCACATAGTCCAGAAAATAATCACCCTTGATGAAAACATAGATACAAAAAAGAAATTACAATCCTTTCTAGGATTAATAAATCAAGTAAGAGAGTATATACCAAAATTAGGAGAACATTTAAAATCATTACATAAAAAACATACAAAAAAAATGTTGAATACTATTTCGACAATAAAGATAAAGAATATATAAGAAATATTAAGATATATGTAAAAAAATTACCAAAACATTACTTTCCTGATGAAAATAAATCATTTACTGATATTGTTGAAACTGATTCAAGTTATTATAGTTATGGAGGAGTTTTAAAATACAAATATGAAAAAGAAAAAACAGAATACCATTGTAGATATTATTCAGGATCTTATACAGAAGCACAAATAAAATGGGAAATAAATAGAAAAGAATTATTTGCATTATATAAATGTTTATTAGCATTTGAACCATATATTGTTTACAATAAATTTATTGTAAGAACAGATAATACATAGGTAAACTGGTGGATAACTAAAAAGGTAGAAGATTCAGTTACATCAAAAGAAATAAGGAGATTGGTATTAAATATATTAAATTTTACATTTACAATTGAGGTAATTAAAACTGACAAAAATCTTGTAGAAGACTACCTCTCAAGAGAAAGATACAATGAAAGAAAATATTGGCTATGATGACAAATCTTTGCCAAAAAATGGAGAAAATAGAAACAGATGTACAAGTATTAAAAGAAAAAGTTAATAGTCAGCAGCATGGCTCAAAATATGCGGAGCTAAGTCAGCAATATGAGCTGATCTTGTGATTGTTTTTCTGTGAAGCTTGTGACTGTTGAATATTGAGTTGTTATTGAGAATGTGTAAACTGATAGAGTGTGGTTATTGAGTTGTGTGTTTGGTAAACTGTAAACTGTTAGGCTGTAGCGTGGAGGTTTAGATAGGGTGTAAGGAGTAGCCGTATTTTGTTCACTTAACTTGTGTTTAGAGGTTTGATTGTTGGGTACCGCGTGTTTGGTACTCACCTCCTTACTTCTACAAATTTTTGTAGGTTACGAGCTCGGATCTTCATGATACCTGTCATTCTTTTCGTTTCCGAGGCATCTTGTGGATGGTTGTGAGGTAGTTGTTCGTCATCTCAGCGAACTTTCCTACTCCAGTTTATGACTTTGTTTTTACTTGAAAGACAACTTCATGTTAGACTTCAATTTTATTTCAATTCTAATATTTACATTAGAGGCTTGTGCACGTGACAACCTGGTTTTGGGGATTGAATTAATATGACTTGGTTTCATAATAGAAATTGTTGTTGTATTGCCATTTACTTTCGCAATTTGTTAGATATTGGGTTTTAGGCTGACTTTTCTTGGTGTGATAAGACGAGTCCCATCACACTCAATTTTTGGTCGTGACAAAATGGTATCAGAGCCCCAGGTTCATAGGTCTCACATGAATCGAAGCCGAGTCTACGTAGAGTCTCAAGGATCAGTACGGATACGTCTATACTTATCTCTGAGAGGCTACGAGGATTACTAGGAAACTTCTTTTTGTTCATTCTTTCTCATCCTGCATAGTCACTTTTTTTAGTACTAAGTTGTTGTATACTCTTTTGACAGATGACAAGGACTAGAACTAATGTTACTGGTGGTAGAGGGGAGGCACTTCCCGAGGCAGTTGTTGAGGCCCCAGCTAAAGGTAGGGGTAGATCTCGAGCTAGAGGTCGTGCTAGTAGTACGACAGTAGCCAGAGGTCATGGACGTAGAGCAGCACAAGTGAGAGGTCGTGCTAGAGAGGTCTCTACAGAACCTCAGATTGATGGCAGAGAGGACGAGGTTCGTCTAGATCATGTAGTCACACCTTTGCTTCAGGATACACTATTAAGGGTGTTAAGTGTGCTAAAGGGCTTTTCTTAGGGTGGTGGGGCGACCACCACACCACATGACTCTCGTACTAGAGAGGGGGCTCAGACCCAAGAGCAGCAACAAGCTTCAGTTGTTCAGGATGCGGTGGGCAACTGCCAGTAGATCCCGCGGTTCAGAATGATGTTGCACCAGCAGTTGGAGGTCAAGTTGCATCGATGGTTGTTCTAACAGAGGATGAGCAACATAGGTATGAGATATTTCGAAAGATGGGCCCACCTCAGTTTCAGGGTGGGAAGAGCGAGGATGCTCATGAGTTTCTAATTACCTGCTGAGAGTTACTAGAGGTGGTTGGATTAGCTGAGTCACATGGGGTTCGATATGCTACACTCCAGCTTCGTGGACCAGCGTGAGACTGGTGGAGGACTTATTAGGGGGGTTTGCCAGTTGGATCTCCTCCAGTGACCTGGGAGCAGTTTGCTAGTGCATTCCAAGATCGTTTTATCCCATGGAGCGTGAGAGAGGAGAGTCGCTTGAGGTTTGAGAGTCTAAGATAGGATGGTTTATCGGTTACAGAGTATGAGGCGCGTTTTTGCCAGTTGTCGGGCATCTAGAGAGGGGGCTTCTTTCTAGTCCATTGTGAGCGCCTCCAAAGAGGCGAAATTGATGGAGAGAGAGGAGTTTGGGGACCCTAAAAGGGCCCATATATTAGGACAGTTTCATGGTGCCATATTTGGAGGTAGGGGATCACAGAGTGTGAGTGGTTCTTTTCAACAACGACGACCTATTCGTGCATCTATGCCAACATTTGAGGGTGGCCAAACATCTAGAGGTTCTTATAGCCCGGGTCAGGGCTCGTACGGTTCGCAGCAGCGATCTACAGGGCGAGGAAATCATAGTGGGTTTTCAGGGTCCACACAACAGTTCCCAGGTCAGAGATTTTGTTTTACTTGTGGAGATCCTGATCATCTAATGCGGCAGTGTTCTTCACAAAGGGTCATGGTTGGCCTCAACCTAATTCTTCATTCCATACGAGACCACCAGCACCATAGGGTAGAGGTCGTGGCAGAGTTCAGTCAGGTAGAGGTGATAGAGTTTATAGTAGTGGTGTTGCAGCTCAGCAGAGTGGGGTTAGAGGTACCACCCAGGATGGAGGTGGACGAGGAGGCCAGTGCTATGATTTCCCCGGGCGACCTGAGGCAGAGACCTCTGATGCTGTTATTACAGGTATTATCCCAGTATGCCATCGACCTGCGTCTGTGTTGTTTGATCCAGGTTCTACATTCTCTTATGTGTCTACGTATTTTGCTGCTAAATTTGATATGATATGTGATAGCATGACTATACCTATTCGTGTTTCTACACCCATGGGCAAGCCCTTAGTGGTGGATCGAGTGTATCGATCCTGTCTTGTTTCTTTGGCTGGGTGTGACACTTGGGTAGACTTAATCATTCTAGGGATGGTAGACTTTGATGTTATCTTGGGTATGGATTGGCTTTCTCCTTATCACGCTTCTTGATTATAATGCTAAGACTGTGACTTTAGCAATGCCTGGTGCTTTGAGGGTTGAGTGGAAGGGTGTTAGTGTCTCTTATCCTAGCAAGGTTATCTCTTTTATTCGTGCTTAGAGAATGGTGGAGAAGGGGTGTTTGTATTACTTAGTGTTTATTTGGGATACTAGTATTGAACCACCTCCCATGGACTCTGTTCGCGTGGTTCAAGAGTTTCTCGATGTATTTCCTTTTGATCTTTCGGGTTTTCCTCCCGATAGGGATATCGATTTTGCTATAGATTTGGAGCCGGGTACTAAGCTTATTTCTATCTCTCCATACCGTATGTCTCCAGCAGAGTTGAAAGAATTGAAGGATGAGTTGCAGGATTTATTGAGTAAGGGTTTTATTCGGCCTAGTGTGTCACCTTGGGGTGCCCCTGTATTGTCTGTGAAGAAAAAGGATGGGACTATAAGGATGTGTATTGATTACAGACAGTTGAACAAAGTCACAGTGAAGAATAAATATCCTCTTCTGCGTATTGATGACTTATTTGATCAATTACAGGGAGCATTGTTGTTCTCTAAGATTGATTTGATGTCTGGGTATCATCAGTTGAAGATTAGGCCATCAGACATCCCTAAGACAGCTTTTCGGACCTGGTATGGGCATTATGAGTTTCTAGTGATGTCTTATCGGATTGACTAATGCCCCTGCAACATTCATGGAGTTGATGAATAGGGGTTTCGACCATACCTTGATTCTTTTGTGATTGTTTTCATCGATGACATCTTGGTTTACTCTAACACTGAGGAGGACCATGTCCGACACCTGAGGATTGTACTTCAGAGCTTGAGAGAAGAGAAGTTGTATGCCAAGTTCTCAAAGTGTGAGTTCTGGCTTACTTCTGTGACATTCTTGGACACGTGGTGTCCAAGGAGGGTATTAGAGTAGATCCGGCCAAAATTGAGGCAGTTAGAGGCTGGACGCGACCTGCTTCACCTACTGAGATTCAAAGTTTTGTGGGATTAGCAGGCTATTATCGATGATTTTTTCAGAGTTTCTCTACCATTGCAGCTCCATTAACTAGATTGACTCGACATGATGTGCGTATTCAGTGGTCTGATGAGTACGAGCAGAGCTTTCAGAAGCTCAAGACTTTGTTGACTTCTGCTCCTGTGTTGACTCTACCTGAGAAAGGTGTAGACTTTACTGTGTTTTGTGATGCTTCAGGAGTTGGTTTAGGTGGTGTGTTGATGCAGAAGGGAAAAGTGATTGCGTATGCTTCTAGGCAGTTGAAATCCCATGAGAAGAACTACCCTACTCATGATTTGGAGTTGGCGGCTGTGGTATTTGTACTTAAGTAATGGCTTCATTATTTGTATGGGGTGCATTGTGAGATCTTCACTGATCATCGGAGTCTTTAGAATATCTTTAGCCAGAGGGATTTGAACCTGAGGCTACGGAGATGGCTTGAGTTGCTGAAGGACTATGATGTGACCATTCTGTATCATCCAGGAAAGGCCAATGTTGTGGCCGATGCTCTCAGTAGGAAGACTCCTAGCATGGGGAGTCTTGCAGCGCTTAGTATTATGGAGAGACCATTGGCTAGAGATGTGCAAATATTAGCTAACAGTCTTGTCCGCTTGCAGATTTCAGAAGAGAGTGATGGGACAATAGCTTTTATTGAGGCTCGGTCTTCTTTAGTCGAGCAAATCCGTGCACACCAGTTTGATGATGAAAAATTGTGTCTCATTCGAGACAAAGTATTGAGAGGGGAAGCTAAGGAGACTGTCCTTGATTCTAATGGTGTCTTGCGGATCGGAGGCAGAATTTGTGTGCCCAGGACAGGCGATTTGATTAGATTGATTCTTGAGGAGGCCCATTGTTCTCGGTATTCCATCCATCCGGGAGCGGCGAAGATATATCATGATCTGAGTCAGCGTTACTGGTGGTGTATGATGAAGAGAGATATTTCAGACTTTGTTTTGAGGTGTTTGACTTGCCAGCAGGTCAAGTGTGAGCACCAGCGGCCCGGGGGTGTATCTCAAAGAATGCCTATTCGTACTTGGAAGTGGGAGCGGATTACTATTAACTTTGTTGTGGGTTTGCCTACCACAGTGGGTGGTTATGACTCTATTTGTGTTGTCGTTGATAGGCTGACCAAGTCTGCCCATATCATCCCGGTTCGGGTGAAGTATACATCAGAAAAGTTAGCCGAGCTATATATCAGTAGGCAACTTGGGAGACTGAGTCTGACATGCGTGCTAGATATCCTCAACTTTTTGAAGCTTCAGGTAATTACTTTTACTCTATGTTCGAGGGCGAACATGATTTTTAGTGGTGGATAATGTAATGACCCAAACGCTCCTCTTTAGAATTTTTTAATATTTGTTTAACTTAAGTTAATTAATCAATAGTTTATGGGCTAAAGTGATAATTTATTTAAGACCCTATACCCTTTTAGCCTATATTTAATAAAATATGTGGGTAAAACCTATCACTTTTAGTACTTATATAATTAAGAAAAAAGTTTTTATATCGCGGCGCGCGATACGATCCTCGAAATGGTACATCCTCTTACCGCAACCATGTCTCAGATACAATGCAAATGACATGCTCAAATGAAAATGAGGAGATAACCATATTGCTAACAAAGCACAATTTACATCAAGGAATACAAAACCAACAAATAAGCAACAAGTCTCTAAGTCATTCTCAACACCACACAATGAAATACACGAATTTCATAGACTTAACAAGGGTTTAGAAATTCACTTGCCTTAGTCAATCGAATAATTATTCTTGAACTTAAGCCTTCCTCTTCCGTTGAGCTTCTGAACCAATGGAATCTATTCAGGTATATATTTTCAATAAGGTTTCGAAATTAACAACACTCACACTTTTATGTGTTTAATCTTGACCTAAAAATTCACCCAAATTTATAATCAAGTTTGTAATTATTGATACAAATTAACATGTCAACTCTTTATACATTCATCTATATGTATAAAACAAGTAGGATAGTTGGTAGGAAAAAAAATAAAAAATAATGGATTGCCTTTTCAATTTGTTGACCAGATGAGTGCCTTTCTATATATATATATATATATATATATATATATATATATATATATATATATATATATATATATATATATATATATATATATATATATATATATATATATATATATATATATATATATATATATATATATATATATATATATTTTATAATAATTCCTTACCAACAATTAATGATATCAATGAGAGACGATCTGGCAATGATGATTAAGCAATCAATTCGGCGGCAATATGCATGGAATTAACATATTAAAATCTTAATATTAAATTCGTTGAGATTTTAGGGTTAAGTCATTAAGTTTAACTATTCAAAGTGGTATTGTTTTATATGTATTGTATAATATTAATTATGAAGAATTAAATTTTTATATATTAAGATAGATAATTAGATATTGAGTGTATTATACTATATGGAAATTGTTAAGGTTGTAGTTATTAGAGAAATTATGACTTAATCCTAGACTTGAAATTTGAGGAGGTATAAAGAGTTGGCATGTTAATTGGTATCAATAATTACAAACTTGATTATAAATTTGGGGTGAATTTTTAGGTCAAGGTTAAACACATAAAAGTGTGAGTGTTGTTAATTCCGAAACCTTATTGTAAATATATACTTGAATAGATTCCATTTGTTCAGAAGCTCAACGGAAGGGGAAGGCTCAAGTCCAAGAATAATTATTCGATTGACTAAGGCAAGTGAATTTCTAAATCCTTGTTAAGTCTATGAAATTCGTGTATTTCCTTGTGTGGTGTTGAGAATGACTTAGAGACTTGTTGCTTATTTGTTGGTTTTGTATTCCTTGTTGTAAATTGTGCTTTGTTATCAAAATGGTTATCTCCTCATTTTCATTTGAGCATGTCATTTGCATTGTATCTGAGACATGGCTGCGGTAAGAGGATGTACCATTTCAAGGGTCGTATCGCGCGCCTCGATGGATATTATATTTCGAGGGACGTATCTGTAACGACCTGTTTAGTCGTTTTGAGCTGCAGATTTTATTTCTGGAAAAACTGTCTTGGCCGACGAATCCCACGACGGACCGTCATGGGCACGACAGACCGTCGAGGGGGTCTCGTTCTAAAACACTTAGAATTCTGAAATTTGGGTACTGAAATCAACTCTCTGAACTTTGTGACGGAATGGCAGAACGGACCGTCGTTGGCACGACGGACCATCACAAATCTTCCACAGAATTAACTCTCTGAACTTTGTGACGGACCTACAGGACGGACCGTCACCGTCATGATGGACCGTCACAGGTTGCGTAACCCTGACTGGGTTGGATTTCTATTAAAAGTTTTAAGGGGCGTTTTGGACTATTTATGCTTATAACTATAAAGTTAGTGGATTAATGTTAATAATTCAATTACTTGGGGGTTAAAGGAGATAACCTTGAAATAATTAGTGGGTTATTGTTATCATATCTTATACTTAATTATATGACAATTAGGGTAAAAGAAAGAGGGTTTGAATAAGAAAAACAGAAAGAACAGAAAGAGAGAGAGAGAGAGAGAGAGAAACAAATGAGAGAAAGGAGAACGAAGAGGAAAACAAAAAGGCTTGGGAAGTAGATTGCTTTATCACGATTCTTCGGTGGAGGTAGGTTATGGTTTATACTATCTTATAGTAAACTCTTAATAGCGAATGATATGTATTGGGTAGTATTATAAAGTCTTCTATATGCTTAATTGTGTGCTTGCATGATGTGATTATATAATTTTGATGAATTAGCATGATGAGGCTATTGAATCTTAAATCCTAAATTTACTTTGTTAATGATGATGCCTTGGTATAAAAGAAGGCTTGATGAACTAAAGTAATGAGATTAGAGGATCGGGTGTCACGTTCCGACACCAGGATAGTAATAGAGGATCGGGTGTCACGTTCGGGCACCAGGATAGTATATGGATCGGAGTGTCACGTTCCGGCACCAGGATAGTATATGGATCGGAGTGTCACGTTCCGACACCAGGATAGTATATGGATCGGAGTGTCACGTTCCAACACCAGGATAGTATATGGATCGGAGTGTCACGTTCCGACACCAGGATAGTATATGGATCGGAGTGTCACGTTCCGACACCAGGATAGTATATGGATCGGAGTGTCACGTTCCGACACCAGGATAGTATATGGATCGGAGTGTCACGTTCCGACACCAGGATAGTATATGGATCGGAGTGTCACGTTCCGACACCAGGATAGTATATGGAGCGGGG
>CM064972.1:67856084-67896536 GCA_032847665.1 Solanum chilense | reverse complement strand
TAGAGGATCGGGTGTCACGTTCCGACACCAGGATAGTATATGGATCGGAGTGTCACGTTCCGGCACCAGGATAGTATATGGATCGGAGTGTCACGTTCCGACACCAGGATAGTATATGGGTCGGAGTGTCATGTTCCGACACCAGGATAGTAGTAGTGGAGCGGAGTGTCACGTACTGACACAAGAGGAATAAAGATAATAAATCTTGAATTATGATAATATACTAAATTGTAAAGAACTAATTCCCAAATGAGTACGATGGGGAGGCTTGAGTCCTCATTGATGTGCTTGGTGTTGTGACCAAGGGTTATAGAAATTGTTAATGTCGCCTATTAAGAATATTAGTTGATTTTATGTTATTATCTGATATATACTGTTTTCTATTTTGAGTTGGCCGATGATACCTACTCAGTGCTTGTGCCTTGTGTTGACCCCTACTTGTATTTGTTTTTCTTTGTTATTTGTGGAGTGCAGCAAACGTACCGTCGTCTTCAACTCAACCGCAACTCTAGCCAGTCTTCATCAAGCCAGATTTCAGGGTGAGCTATTGCTTCTAGCTTGGAATGGATCTTCCTCTTCTTGTCTTGATGCCTTGAAATTCCGGCATGGACTAGCTTTTTACTTATTTTAGTTTCTTAGATACTCTTAGATTAGTAATTTGAGGATAGATGTTCTTGTGGTGATGACTTTCAGATTTTGGGGATAATAATTGATAAATTTTAGAAGTTATTTAATTGATTTCGTTAATGAGTTTTAAGTCTTCCGCATTATATTCTGTTTATTATGGTTGAAATGTTGGGGTTTAGATTGGTTGGTTCGCTCACATAGTAGGATAAGTGTGGGTGCCACTCGCGGCTCGTTTTGGGGTCGTGACAAAGTAATATTCAATTGTCTTATAGATTCATGTCATGTGTACTATATAATAATTTATAGTTGAGATTCATTTAAATCATATACACTCATCTTAATAATAAATTTTAATATATACTCATCTTTATTATACAAACAACAAAGCTGTCAATTATTTTTTATTTTTTAATAACTATCAAATAAAGCAATTATGTGTACTCAAGCTAATATTTTTAAGAAAAAAATTAAGATTGGCGGGCATGCGGATCGAGAGTTGTTGATAAGACTCAATTTGATAATGCAAATATTTTCAATCAGGTATATTAAATTTTCTTTTTCACTCTTAATTTTTTTAAAAAAAATATTGTCTTGGGTGTACACTTAATTGTTTTACTCGATTGTATTAAAAAATAAAAATAGTTAACAACTTAATTGTTTTTATTATTAAGATGAGTATATAATTTAAATGAATCTCAACCATTAATTATTATATAGTACACATGGCATTAATCTATAAGGTCATTGAACATTACTTGACCTAATTATGCTTGATCGGATCTTTATCCGTATTCTATAAGTTGTTGTCTATAACTGTTGAACAAATTTGTATTCCAATCAAATTTATACTCCAATCATTCAATATATAAAATCATAATAATTCAATATAAAATAGGGATAACATCATCAAAATTATATTTAAAATAAATTTATATTTTAATAATCCAATACATAATATCATCAACTTTATATCCAAACTAATTTGTATTCCAATTATTCAATATACAATATCACAACAATAAAATTATTTTTGAATAAAATTTCAAAAATCTACTCTCATGCTGCATCACCACTAATTTTGATGAATTCTTTGAGATAATACGAGATCGATCATATCTTAAAAGATATATGTGATTCTTTTATTGTATATTTCAATCAATTTCTTTGATCAATCATCTTTTTGAGTTTTGTAGAAACACCGACGATGAATTGGTTCACTTTTGTATTCCAAAATTGCTTCCAAGATTTATCAACAATTTTGAATTTTTCAAGAAAAACGATGATGAGAAGATACAATTTTGAATTTTAACGATGATGCACATTATTTTGATCGTTTGCAATTTTGTAACTTTTTTTAGGAGAGAAAGGATGATGAATTTTGTTTACAAATGACTCATGACTCTTGACAAATAAAAATAAAAATTCTTACAGCAGATTTGTCCATAAATGATGATCAATCGACTTGACTCTACGAAGAATGAAAATTATCAATGGAGAAGCGAAAATTGATAACGGGATATGAATAACAATTGATTAATTCAAAAAAATCATCCAACGAAAAGTAGGCAAATCAACAAAAACTTAAATTCAATTTCAATGGAGTTATTCGAAAATGAATATTAAAAATACGTAGAACAATGGTGAAAGGTGTTTGAAAGAACAAGAAAGAAATGACACTTCATATTTTATCAAATGTAAGTAATTAATAATTAGAGATTAAAGTGATTTTTACCTTTTTTCGAAAAATTTTCTCCCATAATTTTCTCATTCTAATGTTAAAGATTTGTATTCTTTCTAATTAAATAAATATAAAAGTCATTTCTTATAGCAAATCCAAATATTGTTATTTCAAATAAATATTAAAAGTGGTAATAAAAGATCCTATTAAATAGTAAAATATTATTATTTTGAAAATCTTTTTTAAAAAAATGATGTCAAAAGTAGTGGGTCCAGTTATCAAAAAATTATTAGTTTTTTGTAATAACAAACTTGTGTAGTTTTTCCTTTTTACTTGAGTATATACAGAGAAGTTAAATTAGTGTGTTTTTAAAAAATTATTTATTACCTAAATTATTTTTCAATTTTATTTATGATTTTTCAAAATTGCTACACCTTATTTCTTACATATAAGAGTAATAAGTAGCGAATTAAATTGGAAATATATGAAAAATTTTCTTGAAGTAAACAAAAACTTAATAAAATATATATTTTGTTAGAAATATCACCTCAAAACAATGTTTTAGGGAAATAATGAAAATTAAATAAATAGATGCTAATTTATATTTATATATATATATATATATATATATATATATATATATATATATATATATATATATATATATATATATATATATATATATATATATATATATATTAAATACTAGAGAAATAAAACAAGCTCAAAGTTGATAAAATGATTCATACAACAAATCCTAATTAATAATATTTTTTAATTATCATATACTAATTCTTATTGTGTTAAACAAGAAAATTAAATAATCATTCTTAATTCATTATGTTTTTCATTATTTTTTTCTTGATAAGAAGTGAACCAAAACATATATTACCATTAATGTGAAACTATATGTATGATAATAAGAAAATATTATGACAATTTTTATGGTCAAATATAATTATTTGCATGTAATTCATTTCATTAATGTCATACTCCTTAATTAATTGCTTTTTAAAAGAAGTTTCAAACAAATTGTAAATTTTAATAAATCTATATATCAAATAGAATTAATGACAAAAATATATTATTAATATTTGACAAGAGAGTCAACTTTATAATTACTACATATGACACCTTAGATTGCAAGTAAGAGCTATAAATAAGAGTCCTACATTACTTCTTTTTTCATTCCATCTCATCACTCATTCAGTAACACTAATCTTGCGTAGCTTCTTCATTAACAAAATCTAGCAATGATGCTTCAACTGAGAAAAGGTCCTTCAAAGATAAAAAACAATGTAAGTTTTTCTAATCTTATTATCTAATGATAATACATATCTACATAGAGTCTATTTGTGTAGAAAGTTCTCTTTATTTTCATTTTTGTGTGTTCAATTAATTATTATGGTCAAATATATTTATTTGCATGTAATTTATTTCATTGATGTCATACTCCTAAATTAATTGCTTTTGAAAAGCAATTTTAAACATATTGTAAATTTTAATAAATGTATATATGAAATAGAATCAATGGCAAAAATATATTATTAATATTTGACAAGAGAGTCAACTTTATAATTATTACATATGACATCTTAGATTGCAAGTAAGAGCTATAATAGGAGTCCTACATTACTCATTTTTTCATTCCATCACATCACTCATTCAGCAACACTAATCTTGCGTAGCTTCTTCATTAACAAGATCTAGCAATAGTGCTTCAACTGAGAAAAGGTCCTTCAAGGATAAAAACAATGTAAGTTTTTTTAATCTGATTATCTAATGATACTACATATCTACATAGAATCTATTTGTGTAGAAAGTTCTCTTTATTTTCATTTTGTGCTTTCAATTAATCCAAATATTTGCAAATCAATTATTTTATTTATTTTATTTTATTTTATGGTGTTGATATGACTAATTTTCTTTCTTTCGATATATGAAGAACATGAACGGTAGGATGAAGATAACACTTGTTAATCCAAGATCAATCGTGTTGTGAATGACTTTGCTTCTTCTGCCTTTCTAAGTGATCTCACTCCTCTTGTAAGTGAAACTATTATCACATGTAACATTGACTATATATATGACTTTGCTTCTTCTGCCTTTCTAAGTGATCTCACTCCTCTTGTAAGTGAAACTATTATCACATGTAACATTGACTATATATATATATATATATATATATATATATATATATATATATATATATATATATGATCAAGTGCCTATAGAAAAGACACTCATCCAACTTATATATATATATATATATATATATATATATATATATATATATATATATATATATATATATATATATATATATATATATATATATATATATATATATATATATATAATTAGTGTATTTGAAATGGGCTTCAAGAATGAGTACACTCTATAAAGAAGTTGTGTACAAACTAAATACTACATACCATGTATTATAGCATCATATACATAATTATATTATATTGTATATATCATGACTATAATCATAATTAATACAAATTTGAGTGTTATAGAAACTAATTAATCACTTCTTTCATTATTGATGCAAATTTATTTTAATCTAATTTTGAGTTTAATTGTCTCATATTTGTAATCTCAAATATATGTGATTAAAGCTACTGAAGGTGAAAATCCTTCAATTTTCTTTATATTGACAAAGCAACTTGTAAATATAAAATTATATATAGTATTATTTTATTCTTTTTGGGCCATATAACTTACCATATGTTTTGTTTGGAAAATTACATAATTAAACATATTTCGCTAGCATCTATATCATTATTATTTATACCATCAAAATATTTGTCACGGTTCAAAAATAGACGTGATGACACTCATCTTATCCCACCAAGACAAGTCAGCCTAAAACTCAACTATTACAATAAAGTGCGAAAATTTTAGAATCAACTCAAAAATACCCCAAAATTTGATTGTCATGTGTACAAGTCTCTAAAGTATTGCAATTAATTCAAAAGAAAAACTCAAGTCCCAAATGAACTTGTTTCTTGAATATAACAAGATCATAATTAAGAAGAAAAAAAATTTGCTGAGACGACAAACAACTATCTCACATATCTCCAAGAAGTCTCAGAAAAGAAGAGAATGACAAGTACCATAAAAATCCAGGCTCATAACCTACAAAAATTTGTAGAAACAAGGGGTGAGTACCAAACCACACAGTACTCAGCAAGTAAATCACTAAACACAAGCTAAGTAGATGAAATACGGGTACTCCTACCACCTCAACCGAACCTCCACAACTATAACCTGCATACAAATCAGCCCAACCTAACAACTAACAGTTTACATAGCATGTAGATTAACAACAACACAAGACAAATTACATCTCCTCCACAACAACATTTTAACAAATTACATATCCTCAACACCAACACTTCAATAAATTACATATCCTCAATAACAAGCTCAATTCATCAATCACAAATTCCGCTAAAAAAACAATCACAAGATAAGCAAAATACAATATCAAGTTCACTAATGATAAGTATGTGTAATGCAATGGAATGCAATGTCAAGTATAATGATGCATGTCTGACCTAATGAAACACACCCGCTGTATCTCAGGCCGGGACCCATGGGGGACATATCTACCATGCATCCATCGCGGTATACGATATGAATCTCGATAATAGTAATCATCGCGGCGCGCGATATGTCACCTCGAAATATAGTATCCATCGCGGCGCGCGATACATCCCTTTGAAATGGTACATCCTCTTTTAATTTCTCATTCTTTCTCAATGCACATAACACTTGTCACAACCACTTCTTAGAATAATGCAAATGACATGTTCACACAAATAATGAGGAGATGACCATTTTCATAACATTGCACAATTCACAACAACACAAACATGATATCACATCAACAATGATTAAACAAGCTTTCAAACCTTCCTCAACACATCACACATAAACAATTAATCACATTGCCTTTTGTTATCCCTTTTTCACCATGAGAATTAATCAATGTGGACAAGTCAACCATCATCAAGTCTCTTTACTCCCAAACATACACCACAAGGAAATACATGCATTCTATACACTTAACAATAGTTTAAAAATCAACTTGCCTCAAATAGTTGAACAATCACTCTGTGATTTGAGCCTTCCCCTTTTCGTTGTACTTTAAACTCAAAGCAATCAATTCACATTAATAATAACAATAAGGTTTTGAAACTAACAACACTGATATTACTATAGGTCTAGCCTAAACCCAACAACTCCCGTAATATATATAATCAAATTTCTAAGTTTCAAGTCTAGAGTTTAGTCTCAATATTTCCAAACAAAATAATTTTTAGTTATTTTTATATATCGCAATACACCCACTATTTAATACATATCTCAATATATCAAAACTTAAATTCTAATATTATAATTAAATGAAAATAATTAAAGCAGAAACTAATTGCCCAACACACCAATGACGAACTGCAAAACTAACTGCTAAAACAATCCAATTTCAGTATTCCAAATCAATATTCCTCGTTCCACTATTAATAATCCTAATATTGGTCTAATAATTAGAAGTAATCATTGTCCAATGATTGGACCAGAGATGGATCAATGGGTACCCGTGGGGGTGCCACGACACCCGTTGATCTTGAAAAAAACTTTTTTTTTTTGTGTGTATATATATATATATATATATATATATATATATATATATATATATATATATATATATATATATATATATATATATATATATATATATATATATATATATATATATATATATTTTCTTTGCTACCCACTAAACAATAATAGTCTAATTGGCAAAGCAGGTCATTTGCCACATGGGTAGTGTGGGTTTTATCCTCGTCAACAACATTAATTTTTGGAAGCTTTCAGCTTTTTCTTTTTTTTGTTCATTTTTATTCAACTTTTTCATATTTTCTTTCTTCTCTCTCTCTCTCTCTCTCTCACTCTCTCTCTCTCTTTATTTTGTCATTTTTGTTAATGCGTGAAGTTCTTTTTCCTTTCTTTCATTCTTATTTATTTATTTATTTATTTATTTATTAGTATTTTTTATTAATTTGAATTGACTTTTATTCACCATAATTGATACTTAAGTTTCTTTACTTTCTCTTTTACGAATTATTAATCTTTTAATATGAGTGTCGCGTGTTTATTCTTTTATCAATTAATGAATACTGAATTATGAATGTGACATAAATATTATTAAGAATATATTTAAATAGTAGTTTTAGAAAAAATAAAAGTTTTTTAAAAATGGTGATTATTATTACTAGAGTTCTTTTAATTTGTATGTTTTTTCGATCTTCACCAACGTTCTTGGTAAGTAGGATGACAAATGAACTAAAATTTGTATTCACTTTGTTATATTTGCAACAACACGTGAAGTTGATATATTAAGTTAACACTAGACAGTTTATAAAAGCTTAAACTTTAGTCTGAAAATTCTTTTCTTTCCTCAAAGTTTTAGCGGATGAAGCCATTAATTTCTAAAAAAAATAAACATTGAATAGTTTAATTAGTATCTAAAAGAAAATATTACTAACATGCATGTTTAATCAATTTGTTTATTAAAATTGAAAAAAAAATAACTCGATTGTAACCTAAAATTAAAGCAATCCGCTCGCTTTACTTAAACAATGTGACACCCATGACCTTCAAATCCTAGATCCGCCTCTAAATTGGACCCTACTACTTATACACATATTTATAACCCCAAGTTCAGAACATCAAACCTATATATCAATTTGTGGTTTCTTTATTAACGTTTTTTTTCCACTATTAAATTTTGATTTCTTCTTTTTCTTTAAAAAACAACTAAGCTAAATATTATAAAATATTAATATGACATCTATCATCATATGTAGATATACAAAAATATAAAGGTGAATGTAGTTACCTGATAACCTCTGTTCCTTTTTGGTGTTCATGTGCTGCCGATGCTCAAGTTAATTTCTTTTCCTTTTTCTTCTATCTCTTTTTTGTTTTTAAATAAAGTAACTATGTATTCAAAGTGGTAACTTTTACTAACTTAATTTCATTATATGAAATAAATAGTATAAGGTTTTAAATAAATAATACTTTAGTACATTAACTATCGATTAAGTCAATTATCCATCAAATAATTCAATAAAGTCAATGAATAGTCCGAAATTATTAAAAATGAACTTTCAGGGTCATTACATTATCTATCACTAAAAATCATATTTGTCCTTTAACATAAAGAAGAAGGACTAAGAGTATTTGATATTACCAAAAGCCTGAGTTATGACCTACCAGTCAGTGCTCATCTCTCTAAGTGAGCTCATCCTTAAGACCATTCCATCAAGGTCAACTACTAACAACTACTTTTAAACCAAACTTTGTAATATCTATAAATCAAGAGCGATTACCGAGCCACCAACTAACTCATGAACTCAATCTAAACTGAAAGTCATTGGATATTAACACAACCATCATGATGAACCAAGGTCATGCATGTAAAATCTTTAACAATATTGTCGCACTACTAAAAAAACAGTGCATACCGACCTAGAAATACCGACCTCCAGAGGTCAGTATTCCTGAAATAGCGACCAAAAATCAACTTTCCAGCTTAAGCCAGAAAAAGCTTGGTCGCTATTCAATTTCGACCTCTGGAGGTCGGTATTTACTGACATGCGGAGGTCAGTTTTAATTTATGTCGGTAAATTTTCTTATTTTATTTTTCGACTTTCGGAGGTCAGTTTAATATATTTGTTGATTTTTTATTTTTATTATTTCTGTCTTCCGGAGGTCAGAATTTTTAATTATCAGATTTTAGAATACCGACCTCCGAAAGTCGTTATTTTTATTTCCTATTTTTTAGATTCTGATCTCTAGAGGTCGGTATTTTCATTTCTTATTTTTTTGATTCCGACCTCTGGAGGTCGGTATTTCTATTTCTTCTTTTTTAGATTCCGACCTCCGGAGGTCGGTATTTCTATTTCTTATTCTTTAGATTTCGACTTTCGGAGGTCGGTATTTATATTTTCAATTTTTTTGATTTTGACCTTCGGAGGTCGGTATTTTTATTTCTAATTTTTGAGATTCCGACCTCCGGAGGTCGGTATTTGTATTTCTTATTTTGAGATTCCGACCTCCGGATGTCAGTATTTCTATTTCTTATTATTTAGATTTCGACCTCCGGATGTCGGTATTTTCATTTCTTATTTTTTAGATTTTGACCTCCGGAGGTCGGCATTTCTATTTCTTATTTTTAGATTCCAACCTCCGGAGGTCGATATTTCTGCTACAAATCTGGTAGCATTGAGCTATAATTTGAGTATCCCAGCTGTATATTTATATCAAAACAACCCAAAGAATTTCAAATAAGCTATTTAAAAATAAACTTCATCTAACTCAAATAATTCCAAATGAGCAATTTTAAAATAAACTTCATCCAACAAAAACAACACAGTATTTTCAAAATATACATTAAATTATTTCAAAATAAACTTCATCCAACTTCAAATTAAACTAAAATACGATCAAACAATTCAAAAAATATAGAAGTCTAAAATGTCAAATCAATACAACTACTCGTTATCACCGTTACTCTCCTTATCACCTTTATCATTCTCATCACCCTCCTGATCAGCTCCATCATCACTACTTGCGGGACATGGAGGAAGAATATTTCCTGATTCAAAAAGAAAAGTTAGTTGAAAATTTGAAGAACTTAAAGACTTTCTAAGTCTAATTAGTTAAGTTTTAACTTACTTCCCAAACACTATATTCACCAACTAAATCACATTAAGTATTTGGAGAACTTAAAGACTTTCTAAGGCTAATTAGTTAAGTTTAAACTTAACTAAAGCACTATATTCATCAAATAAATCACATAAACTTATTTGGAGAACTTAAAGACTTTCTAAGGCTAATTAGTTAAGTTTTAACTTAACTAAAACACTATATTCACAAACTAAATCACATTAACTTATTTGAAATACTTAAAAAATTTCTAAGTCTAATTAGTTTAGTTTTAACTTACTTCAAACACTATATTCACCAACTAAATCACATTAACTTATTTGAAGAACTTAACAATTTTTCTAAGTCAAATTAGTTAAGTTTTAACTTACTTCTAACAATATTCACCAACGAAATCACATTACTTGTTTGGAAAATTTAACAACTTTCTAAGTCTAATTAGTTAAGTTTTAACTTACTTCTAACACTATATTGACCAACTAAATCACATTAAGTACTTGGAGAACTTAAAGACTTTCTAAGGCTAATTATTTTAGGTTTAACTTACTTCTAACACTATATTCACCAACTAAATCACTTTAAGTGTTTGGAGAACTGAAAGACTTTCTAAGTCTAATTAGTTAAGTCTTAACTTACTTCCAAATACTATATTCATCAACAAAATCACATTACTTATTTGAAAAACTTAACAACTTTCTAAGTCTAATTAGTTAAGTTTTAACTTACCTCTAACACTATATTCACCAATGAAATCACATTACTCATTTGGAAAACATAACAACTTCCTAAGTCTAATTAGTTAACTTTTAACTTACTTCTAACTCTATATTCACCAACTAAATCACATTAAGTATTTGTGAACTTAAAGACTTTCTAAGGCTAATAAGTTAAGTTTCAACTTCACTAAAACACTATATTCAGCAATTAAATCATATTAACTTATTTGGAGAAATTAAAGACTTTTATAAGTCTAATTAGTTAAGTTTTAACTTAATTCAAACACTATATTCACCAACTAAATCACATTTACTTATTTGAATAACTTAACAATTTTTCTAAGTCTAATTAGTTAAGTTTTAACTTACTTCGAACACTATTCACCAACGAAATCACATTACTTGTTTGGAAAACTTAACAACTTTGTAAGTCTAATTAGTTAAGTTTTAACTTAACTAAATACTATATTCATCAATTAAATCACATTAACTTATTTGAAGAACTTAAAGGCTTTCTAAGTCTAATTAGTTATGTTTTAACTTAATTCAAACACTATATTCACCAATTAAATCACATTAACTTATTTGAAGAACTTCACAATTGTTCTAACTCTTATTAGTTAAGTTGTAACTTATTTCTAACACTATTCACCAACAAAATCACATTACTTGTTTGAAAAACTTAACAACTTCCTAAGTCTAATTAGTTAAGTTTTAAATTATTTCTAACACTATATTCACCAACTAAGTCACTTTAAGTATTTGCAGAACTTAAAGACTTTCTAAGTCTAATTAGTTAAGTTTTTAACTTACTTGTAACACTATTCACCAACGAAATCAAATTTCTTGTTTGGAAAACTTAACAACCATCTACTGCTAATTAGTTAAGTTTTAACTTAACTAAAAACTATATTCATCAACTAAATCACATTAACTTATTTGAAGAACTTAAAGACTTTCTAAGTCTAATTAGGTAAGTTTTAACTTAATTCAAACATTATATTCACCAACTAAATCACATTAACTTATTTGAAGAACTTAGCAATTTTTCTAAGTCTAATTAGTTAAGTTTTAACTTACTTCTAACACTATTCACCAACGAAATCATATTACTTGTTTGATAAACTTAACAATTTTCCAAGTCTAATTAGTTAAGTTTTAATTTACTTCTAACACTATATTTACCAACTAAATCACATTAAGTATTTGGAGAACTTAAAGACTTTCTAAGTCTAATTAGTTAAATTTTAACTCACTTCTAACACTATTCACCAACGAAATCACATTACTTGTTTGGGAAACTTAACAACTTTCTAAGTCTAATGAGTTAAGTTTTAACTTACTTCTAATACTATATTCACCAACTAAATCACATTAAGTATTTGGAGGACTTAAAGACTTTCTAAGGCTAATTAATTTAGGTTTAACTTACTTCTAACACTATATTGACCAACTAAATCACATTACGTATTTGGGGAACTTAAAGACTTTCTAAGTCTAATTAGTTAAATTTTAACTTAACTAAAACAATATATTCACCAACTAAATCACTTTAACTTATTTGAAGTACTTAACAACTTCTAAGTTTAATTAATTTAGTTTTTACTTACTTCTAACACTATATTCACCAACACTAGATGGACACAAATCGATCTTGCAAGAAAATCAATTGTGTCATCTATAGGATCAACTAGTGTTGGTACTTATGCTTAACAAATATATTCTATCTAAATTTAAAGCTAAGTGTTGACACTAGATGGACACAAATTGATCTTGCAAGAAAATCGATTTAGTCATCAATAGGATCAACTAGTGTTGATACTTATCCTTAACAAATAAATTATTTCTCAATTTAAAGCTAAGTGTCAACACTAGATGGACATAAATCAATCTTGCAAGAAAAATGATTTTGTCATCAATAGGATCAACTAGTGTTGGTACTTATGCTTAACAAATATATTAAATCTAAATTTAAAGCTAAGTGTCAACACTAGATGGACACAAACTGATCTTGCAAGAAAATTGATTTAGTCATCAATAGGATCAACTAGTGTTGGTACTTATGCTTAACAAATATATTATATCTAAATTTAAAGCTAAGTTTCAACACTATATGGACACAACTCGATCTTGCAAGAAAATCGATTTAGTCATCAATAGGATCAACTAGTATTGATACTTATCCTTAACAAATATATTATGTCTAAATTTAAAGCTAAGTGCCTACACAAGATGAACACAAATCAAGTAGGTGGATAAAAACACATTATATAAAATAATTGTACTTAAACTTTAGAAATTTATAATCACCAAACCTTATCTCCAACTTTGATGAAAGAAATGTTGTATCAACTTTTTTATATGTTGAGCTTCCTGAGTTGCCTAGCACGAAAAGAGGTAAAAAAGTTAATAGTAGAAAAATAGAGTTTGAACTTACTTACACGCACATGTTACATACAACAAGATCAAGTAGGCATTAAGTCATACTCTTAAGTCATTTGTATTTTTATTTCAAAATAGTTCGATTTGATTCACTAACATCAATAGCTCAACTCAAGTATGGATTCCCACCAACCTACTAATTTATCCCAAACACGAGGATGTATGATTTTTTCTTTATGATAGAATCATTTATTAACAACAAAAATATTACAACTCTACCATAATAATAGTACTTCAAGCACTTCAATAAACAAAATTGGAAATATGCTTTCAACTAGAGATTCTAATAACACTTCAAGCACTTTAATAAAAATCTTTTAAGGGAGATGTGCATACAAAAACGCAAGCAGAAAGTAGCAACTCCCAAAGTCAGAAAAATAGTTCCTTTAGGTGGTCCTAAAGACAGATGAACATCAATACTAAAAATTATGAGGTAATAATAAAAAAGGGGTAACAAACTGTTGATAACTTATAAACATCATTAAGAAAATTATGAGGTAATAATAAAAAGAGAAAACAAACCTGGACAGATCTGTTTGATACGAAATCACAGGCATTTCAGCCTCTGAGCAGTTTGTGTTGTTGCTATCGCCCTCTAGCGGAGGTGCTGGCTTGATGTCGTTGGTTGGAGTTGTTGGCCGCCTGGGGTTTTGCCAGAGTTGTGGATGCTGCTGCTGCTACCGGATGCTCGCCGATGGCTGGCTATTGATCCTCGCCGGAGTTCGCTGTGGAGAAGAGACAGGAGGGGGATAGAGGAAGGAAGAAGAGAGGAGGGGGGAAAAGAGAGGGGTCGAGGGAAGAGGAGAAGAGGAAGACGAGAGGGAGAGAGGGGAGTCGTCGGGGCTGCTGCTCGCCGGTGATCCGTTCGGAGGAGGAGAAGAGGAAAGTGGGGCGAGGGGTGAAGAGATGAGGGAAAGAGAGAGAGAGGCAGGTGGAGGGGTGGGTATGAGAGAGATACATTTGAGTTAGAGTTTTGATATTATCCTTTTTTTTAAGAGAAATATTTAATTTACTGATCACGGGATGTCAGTATTTTTTAGAATAATTAATTTATCGATCACGAAATGTCGATATTTATTAGAATAATTATCTATATTTAATAAATACCAACATCATGAATTGAATATTATTTAAGTAAAATAATAATTTAAATAGGTCGATATATATATATATATATATATATATATATATATATATATATATATATATATATATATATATATATATATATATATATATATATATATATATATAATCAATAGAAGCTTAATTTAATAAATTTGATTTGTCGATCAAATTAATTTTTTAAATTTAATTATATTCCTCCTAATTATATAAATTCAAATATAATATATAAATCTCGCCTTAAATTGATTATCGATATTTCTTTCATTGATGATGTATTTCATACATAATTACTCAATGTGTTTTATACTCAGATGAAGTATCCTTTACATGTCATCATAATTAGGAAGTGATCACTACACTTGACATATGCTCAAGATCGAAAGTATATAATAATATTATGTCGTATTTCATATTCGAAGTTCACGATTAGATGACGGACTAATAGATTTGTATATTACTCTAGAAATATAAGTATAATTGTATTATATCCTAATTTATAACAACGTAGTTTCATACTCTAAATATAAATTATAGATATTTTTTTGAACAATTAATTGTAAGTTTCAAATCAAATTTTAATATTATGCTAAATAGCAAAAAATATGATTAATAAAAATACTTTAAGCAAACAAATCTATGTATGTCGCTTTTATTAAAAGTAATTAGATATAATAAAAAAATATCGACCTCATGAGACCGGTATCACATTAAACTTTAAGAGAAATAACAAGATAACATGTTAGTTATAATTTTATAGTTTTAGTTTATCCATCAAGTTAATTTTATAAATCTAAATTATACACCTCCTAATTATATAAATTTAATATTATCGATCAACGAAAGTTTAACAATTTCAATTCTAATATATAAATCTCTCTAAATTTGTAACGACCTGTTTAGTCGTTTTGAGCAGCAGATTTTATTTCTGGAAAAACTGTCTGAGTCGACGGAACCCACGACGGACCGTCATGGGCACGACGGACCGTCGAGGGTGTCTCGTTTCAAAACACTTAGGAATTCTGAAATCTGAGTACTGAAGTCGACTCTCTGAACTCTGTGACGGACCTGCAAGACGGACCGTCACAGGTACGACAAACCGTCGTGAGCCCCCGTTTCAAAACACTTCAACTCTTGAGAATTTGGTACAGAGAACGATTCTCTGAACGTCGTGACGGAAGTGCAGGACGGACCGTCGTAGGTACGACGGGCCGTCACAAACTCCTTAAGGAAATCGAGTCTCCGACGAACCTGCATGACGGACCGTCGCAGGCACGACGGGCCGTCACAGGTTGCGTAAATCCCAGGCTGGGTCGGATTTCTGTTAAGTTTTAAAGGGGCGTTTTGGACTATTCCTGCTATAGTTATAAAATTCGTGGGTTTATATTAATAACTCAATTTCTTGGGAGATAAAAGAGGTAACCTTGAGTTAATTAGTGGGTTATTATTGTCATCTTTTACACTTAATTATATGTTAATTAGGGTAAAAGGAAGAGGGTTTGATTAAAGAAAATAAAAAGAACAAAGAGAGAGAGAGAGAGGATCGAACGAGAGAGAAGAAGAAAACGCTGCTTTGGGAAGATAGCTTGTTGATTCCAATTCTTCGGTAGAGGTAGGTTATGGTTTTGTTTCTATGATATTCGTAGTAAACTCTTAATAGCGAATGATATGTATTGGTAGTATTGTAAACCCTTCTATATGCTTAATTGTATGCTTGCATGAATATGATTATGTGATTGTGATAAAATAAGCATGATGAAGCTATTGAATCCCAAATCTTGAAAGAAACCCTAATTCACTTTGTTAATGATGATGCCTTGGTATAAAAGAAGGCTTGATAAATTATATAATGAGAATGATGATGCCTTGGTATAAAAGAAGGCTTGATAAATTATATAATGAGATTGATGATGCCTTGGTATAAAAGAAGGCTTGATGAATTAGGGGATCGGGTGCCACGTTCCGGTACTAGGATAGAATGAGGATCGGAGTGCCACGTTCCGGTACCAGGATAGAATGAGGATCGGAGTGTCACGTTCCGACACATATAGGGGATCGGAGTGTCACGTTCCGACACATATAGGGGATCGGAGTGTCACGTACCGACACATAATAGTAGGGGATCGGAGTGTCACGTACCGACACAAGAGGAAGAAAGATAATGAATCTTGAAAGACGATAAATATACTCAATCTAATAAACTTAATACCCAAATGAGTATGGTGTTCAGGCTGGAGCCCTCATGGATGAACTTGATAGTACTTATTGATGATTATAGTACTTGTTGCTACATGTTGAGTTTATAGTTGATTTATAATATTACTTGATATATATTATCTTCTATTTTGAGTTGACCGATGATATCTACTCAGTACTTGTGGTTTGTACTGACCCCTACTTTTATGTTTTCTTCTTTGTTATTTGTGGAGTGCAGCAAACGTTCCGTCATCTTCAACTCCGCAGTAATTCTAGCCAGACTTCACTACATCGGAAATTCAGGGTGAGCTAATGCGTCTAGCTTGGACTGGGTCTTCTTCTTCAAGTCTTGATGCCTTGAACTTCCGGCATGGACTAGCTTCTATTTGTTTTTCTTTCTTAGATACTCTTAGTTTAGTAATTTGAGGATAGATGTTCTTGTGATGATGACTTCCAGATTTTGGGGATAATAATAATAGTTTTGAATTGTTTTTAATAATGAGTTTAAGTCTTCCGCAATATTTTCTGTTGATATACATTGAAATGTTAAGGTTTAGATTGGTTGGTTCGCTCACATAGGAGGGTAAATGTGGGTGCCAGTCGCGGCCCCGAATTTGGGTCGTGACAGTAACAAACCCAGTTCCTCCAAATCAGGTTTCAACCTAGACACTAATCCTATTTTCAAAATCCTTAAATTTTCCCCAGAAGATTTCCTCAAGCCAGCCAATGACTTCAACAACTCTCCAGAAATCCTAGAGAGCAACTTAAAATGATTAAGATTTCTCAGGGTGATTAGGTTAAAGCTATTAAAGATAGACTTCCTCACTCCAAAAACTTTTATCCCAGACCTTCTTTTCCTGATACCCAGTTCGAAGAGAACAATATGCATCCTAGAGTGTTGCAGATGGTACAGGTATTACAGAATGGAATATAGATGGTATGGCTGATGGTCAAATCAATAATAAACTCCTAGAGATGGGCATGAACATCACATCCTACAAATGGAACAGTGCCACCTATAAGCAAGCAGCTAATAGCATTGTTGTAGGATTTACACGTACTCTAAGAAACTGGTGGGAAAATTATCTCACAGAACAAAATAAAAATGAGATCCTTGATACTGTTGCAAGCAATAATGTTGTTAAGACTGAGGGAGGTCAAACTACTACATCTTTAGAAGTAGTTGAAGATGCAACGACAACTCTTCTTTTCAGCATTGCCAAACATTTTGTGGGAGAGCCACGATTATTTCAAGACAGAAGTTTGGAAATATTAAACAATCTTTACTACAAGAAATTGACAGATTTCAGATGGTATAAAGATATGTTTATTACTGCAATTGAGTTTTATCTAAAATGACATTGGGAAATTTATCAGAAAAGTCAATTGATCTGCAAATAGGTGTATAGGTACCTTGATAAAGATCATGTCCTAAAAATAAGATTTTTGTCTGAAATATTTTAATCTTTTTAGCACTAATGACTAATCCATTGTGCTTAACGATTCTAAAGAAAACATTTAAATGTTTGAAATAAGAATCAATGTCCTCGGAAAAGATTAAAACATCATCAATATAAACAATAGAAATATGACAAATATGGTATCACAGCCATGGTTATGGAACTAGTTGTTAGCATGAGTAGCTAAATCTTATGGTTATCTAGGCTGTTAGAAATCATGTGATTATTAATATAATAAAATAATCTTAACTTAGTAATTATCCAGTTTATGATTTAATATAATTGATTCTTGGTAATGTTTAGAGTTTATTTCTGTTATTATCTTGTATAATATATTAGTTAACTTCGATTAAAGCAAGCTAAAGGCCATGGTTAACTTTTATCATGTTGAGGTTTTGTCTCTGCATAAGTCTGAGTATGCTGATTAATCTCCGGCTTAAGGACCTGCTTAGCCTGAAACTAGATTATTGTAAGTCCAGTAAGACCGATGGGGCAGGCAACCGATCTTTTGGTAATCCGTCGAACAATAAGACTTGCCAAAGACTTGTAATATCCAACATGCGTGATTTAAGTAGAGTAATGTCCAAGGCCAATTTAATTGTTAAATCATAGTTTAACCTTTGTATTATCTAGATAATCACTGCCTTAATCTCTCTTCATTTACAAGAATCATAGTTAATATTTCATTAGTTTGATATTCTATGTTAAAATTATTTTATTATTTAACTTATCCTTGACGTTCTTTCATGCTTAAAGACAACTGCTTGTCCTAATAAATAGCAAAAATATTATTAACTCTGTTAATTGTTCTATATCTAAGCAAGATATGTGTTTACAAAATTGGTCCATTCCTAAAGAACCAATTAATAAGATTTACCGAATAAGTAATTTTAGTTTGTTGAAAAGATTTAATGTTAAAACTTGTGAATCTACCTCTGTAATTAATAACTCTTTAGATACTATTAAATTATTGATTTCTTCTGACATTGACAAGTATAGGAAGGAATTTAAATTTCTTCATATTCGCCTTGTACAGGTTGCTATTAAACCTTTTTTCCGTAAAGGCTTAAATATTCCTATTTGTTTAATGCTTAGAGATGCTAGACTCTTCAATGTTGATGATTCTTTATTAGGAATCTTAGAAAGTAATCTTGCTCAGGGGTCGGTGTACTTCAACTGTTTTCCTAATTTCTCTGTAGAGATTGAAGACCCTAATTTCCTTGATACCTTGACACTTAATGTCATAACCAGGAATATGAATAGTAAACTAGGAACCAGAGATTTAGTTGTAATATATCGGGTCTATTACAAGCTAATGAAAACCACTATTGCTCCAAAGGCAATTAACTCTAGTCCCAAAGGTGTTACTATGCTTATGTAATGTAACCAAGAGCATAACACTACTTTTGCACCTAGAATGTAAAAGTGGAATGAGATTCTTTCCGATGAAAATTTGAAATTTGAATCTATCACCGAACCCCTTCCTGTTCACCCTTGTAGGTCTTCCTTAGAATGTATTATTCAATTTACAGATGGATCTGCTAACCTTAAGTATCTTATATCGAATTCTTTCGGCCATGAGTTATCAAGTAGAAGAATGTCTATGGCTAGACCTTCTACTTCTAGGACCCGGGAGGGAAGAGAAGATTAATATGAAAACATCGATGTTTCATATAAATATTCTCCTCCAAGCATAGTAACACCTTTCGGACTAGAGTTAATTGCCTTTGGAGCAATAGTGGTTTTCATTAGCTTGAAATATACCCGATATATTACAGCTAAATCTCTTGTTCCTAGTTTACTATTCATATTCTTTGTTTTGACATTAAGTGTCAAGGTATCAAGAATATTAGGGTCTTCAATCTCTAAAGAGGAATTAGGATAACAGTTGAAGTAAACCGGACCCTGAAAAAGATTATTTTATTATCTTAATAATCACATGATTTCTAACAACCTAGACAACCAAAAGATTTAGCTACTCATGCTAACAACTAGTGCCATAACCATGGCTCTGATACCATATTAGTCATATTTCTATTGTTTATATTGATGATGAGAATCAATGTCCTCGGAAAAGATTAATACATCATCAATATAAACAATAGAAATATGACTAATATGGTTGAATATAGAATTCATAATATTTTGAAATTCCGATGGAGCATTTTTAAGCCCAAAAGGCATGACATTCCATTCATATTGTCCAAACGGGGCATTAAAAGCTGATTTATATTTATCTTGTTCAGCAATTTGAATTTGCCAAAATCCAGATTTAAAATAACATTTCCTATAAACATTAGCTTTAAAAGTTTGTCTTAAAAGATCCCTTTTGTTAGGGATCGGATAACGAATCCACTTTAAAACTGAGTTCAAGGGTTTGTAATTAATAACAAGTCTTGGGGAACCTCGCTCTTGTTCAACTGCATTGTTAAAATAAAATGTTGAACAACTCCAAGGTGATTTTGAGGGACGAATAATTTTATTACTCAAAAGAGTATGGATTTCTTTCTTACAAATTTCCATTAATTCATGGTTCATCTGAATAGGCCTAGCTTTTGTAGAGATGGCCTTTTAATCAAATCCATCAATATATGGTAAATCAATAATATGGGATCCTACATCCCAATAAGAGTTAGGGAATTCTGAGCAAATTTCTTTTTCAAAATCCTTATGAAGATTGGTAATTTTAGCAACCATTCCCGGGGTTTTTAAAATTTTCTCAATGTTCTTAATTTTAATATCTTCCTTTCAAAAACAAATCTGATTGATTTTTAGTGCAGTCTGTTTATGCAAAAAAATACTTTTTTTAAGAGAAAGTGTCTTGATAAAAGGAAAGGAAATCTCTTTGCCTAAAATATTTGTTTTGATTGATTCAAAATCTTAAATATAAGGTTTGATTTGGGTCATAAAAGGTATACCCAAAGTAATTTCTTCATTAATGTTTTTAATTATAATAAAATCATTAGCAAGGAAAATACCGTCATTGCAGACATCAGCATTTGATAGGTTATAATTTATACAGATACGCTAACCAATTGCGCTGTATAACTTGGTAGTTCCCTTTTGGAGGTACTTGGTTGGTATTAGACCTTTAACAATGCAATTACGATCTGCACCACTGTCTAACAAACCTTTTTTTTTTAAGTACAAAATTAGAATTAACTACTAACTTAATCATAATGTGAGAACTCTGACGTCTCACCTTAGTGATCATACTAATACCTGCATCTTCAATACCTCTAGGTGATGAACGGGCTGATTGATTGGAAGAGTTGTTTTCTTCATCTTCGTTATCTGAAGTAACAATCTCTTTTCCTTTAAGAGATACTTCAGCGTCCTTAAGAAATTGCTTTGCTAAAGCATCAATATCAATTTTGTTAGTCTTTACTTAACTTCTCAACTTCTTTTTTGAGGGAGTTAACTTCTGCTCGAAGACCATTAATAGAAGATTCTTCCCTCTTATCCGTATATTTTGGCATGATTTGTTTCATGCTGAAAGGAATTACATTTCTTGTAATTTCTTTTTCTCTCTGTCTAGTGACAAGCTTTTAAAGCTCAAAAAGATGGCTTCTTCAAGCATCATCATCTTTGATATGTTCAATAGTTGCAAATAAGATTTATGTAGAGTCTTCAGAGAGAACTCTGGCAGATTGGCTATAAAACAGGCAAAATGGTCCTTCGCAATTGCATTCATGTCCACTATCTTGAGTAGTATCTTGAGCAACATTGAGGAACTCCCCGTCTTCAGTTTCTTCTTCTTCTGAAGAGGAAGACGAATCTGATTCTTCTTCTTTTGATATAGAGATAAACTTTTCTTTACTTTCTTAACCTATTTGAAGAAGATTGATCTTCTTCCCCTTTTTCTTGTTTCTAGGACAATCAGGATACTTGTGTCCGTATTTTCCACAAGTCCAACATTTGTCTCTGTTAGAAGTGTTGCGAGAAGTTTTCTTACTTCTCTTTCCTTTAGAATATCCCTTTTTTTTCGAGGATCTTCTCTTAGGTGTTGATTTTCCTTATCATTCTTTCTTTGTGATCCTTTTTGCAAAAGGGGGTTTTAGACTTGGGAAACCAAAGTCTTAAAAGAAACTACCAAGTTCATTACATGAAAACTTTTGATCCCTTTTAAGCTGTTCCTTTAGCTTCAAATCAGTACATAGCTCCATTTCTATGAAATGAATCAAGCTGGTAAGATCTCCATAAGTCATTTGTGAATATGGGATTTTACCTTCACATCGATCTCTTATTTTTTATCGAACCTTTTCTCCAAAATTGGGAGGTAATCCACTAAGGAATCTCTCCTTTCAATATTGATTATTGCAGTCATCTCTTAGCATGACCTTAGTAATAAACATATCGTTATACCATCTCAAATCTGTTATTTCTTGCAGTAAAGATTGTTTAATATTTCCAAACATCTGTCTTGAAATAATCGTGGTTCTCCCACCAAATGTTTGGCAATGCTGTAAAGAAGAGTTATCGTTGCATCTTCAACTACTTCTAAAGAAGTAGTAGTTTGACCTCCCTCAGTCTTAACAACATTCTTGCTTGCAACAGCATCAATGATCTCATTTTTATTTTGTCCTGTTAGATAATTGTCCCACCAGTCTCATAGAGTACTTGTAAATCCTGTAACTATCCTATTAGTTGCTTGCTTATCGGTGGAACTCTTCCATTTGTAGGATGTGATATTCATGCCCATCTCTTGGAGTTTATTGTAGATTTGACCATCAGACATACCATCTATATTCCATTCTGTATACTTGTACCATCTGTAACACTCATGGGATACATATTGTTCTCTTCGAACTGGATATCAGGAAAAGAATATCTTGGATAAAAGTTTTTTGAGTGAGGAAGTGTATCTTTAATAGCTCCAACCTTATTACCCTGAGAAATCTTAATCCTTTTAAGTTGCGCACTAATCCTTTATAGGATTTCTGGAGAGTTGTTGAAGTCATTGGCTGGCTTGCGAAAATCTTCTGGGGAAGTTTTATGGATTTTTAAAGTAGGATTTGTTTCTAGGTTGAAACCTGATTTGGAGGAAATCGGTTTATTACCAATTTGGCTGGTACTACTATAATTATACTTTGACTCCTAAATTTGTTTGGAAACAACATGAAGGACCTGGTTAGTATAATTATTTTTTTCAAAGACTTTGTTTATTTCTTCAATAGTCACAAAGGTGTTTTTTTTATGCTCTGAAGGCTTTTTGAAAAGCGGTGCTTTCAAAACATCTTTTATATAAGGGATGTTTATACCTTCAAGAGGATGAGTAACACTTCGACAACCTTGTCTGTGGTATGCCATCTGTTAACTAAAACCTAAAGCGATGAATTGGATTCACTGATTTGGCCTTTAGATTCAAACCATTTGAAGAATTCAATTTATGCTTTAAATTTTTTCATATCCGTAAACCATTTGTCTTTGAACAAGACTCTATGATCCCTTGTGTATGTACCAACATACCAAGCTTTCTTCATAGCATGCTTAGGGATCATCCACCATTTATTAATCTTTTTTGTGTCAGGAGTAAATTTGACGACTGACTTAATAACTCCTATAGGATCCTTTTTCTTATGAGAGGGAGCTTTCATTTCACTAGGAGTAGGACTACCTGCAAAAGAAGAATCATAATAAACCTTGGTGATGGTTTGGGTGAAGTCTACCCCGCGGAATATACCTTGTTGTCTACAGGCCAAATCGCTGAATCCAATTCATCGCTTCAGGTTTTAGTTAACAGATGGCATACCGAAGACAAGGTTGTCGAAAGTGTTACTCCTCCTCTTTATGGTCTAAGAGCCATGGTTATGGCACTAGTTGTTAGCATGAGTAGCTAAATCTTTTCATTGTCTAGGTTTTTAGAAATCATGTGATTAATAAGATAATAAAATAATCTTAACTTTGTAATTATCCAGCTTATGATTTCTTATAATTGATTCTTACTAATCTGAAGAGTTTATTTATGTTATTATCTTGTATAATATATTAGTTAACTTCGATTAAAGCAAGCTAAAGGCCATGGTTTCCTTTTATCATGTTGAGGTTTTGTCTCTTCATAAATCTGAGTATGCCGATTAATCTCCGGCTTAAGGACCTGGTTAGCCTGAAACTAGATCATTGTAAGTCCAGTAAGACCCATGGGGGCAGGCAACTGATCTTTTGGTAATCCATCCTACAATAAGACTTGCCAAAGACTTTTTATATCCAACATGCATGATTTAAGTTGAGTAACTTCCAACGTCAATTTAATTGTTAAATCATAGTTAACCGTTATATTATCTAGATAATAATTTCCTTAATGTCTCTTGATTTACAAGAATCATTGTTAATTTTTCATTACTTTGATATTCTTTGTTAAAATTATTTTATTACTGAACTTATCCTTGACGTTCTTTTATGCCTAATGACAACTACTTGTCCTGATGAATAGCAACAATATTGTTAACTCTGTTAATTGTACTCTATCAAAAGAAGATATGCGTTTACAAAATTGGTCCATTCCTAAAGAACCGATTAATAAGATTTACCAAATAGGTAATTTTAGTTTGTTTAAAAGTTTTAATATAAAACTTGCGAATCTACCTCTGCAATTAATAACTCTTTCGAGACTATTAAATTATTGATTGCTGCTGACATTACAATATAGGATGGAATTAAGATTTCTTCATATTGGTCTTGTACAGGTTTCTGTTAAACCCCTTTTCCGTAAAGGCTTAAATATTCCTATTTGTTTAATGCTTAGAGATGCTAGACTCCTCAATGTTGATTATTCTTTATAAGGAATCTTAGAAAGTAATCTTGCTGAGGGGCCGATTTACTTCAACTGTTATTCTAATTTTTCTGTAGAGATTGAAGACCCTAATATACTTGATACCTTGACACTTAATGTCAAAGCTAAGAATATAAATAGTAAACTATGAACCAGAGATTTAGCTGTAATATATCGGGTATATTACAAGTTAATGAAAACCACTATTGCTCCGAAGGAAATTAACTCTATTCCAAAAGGTGTTACTATGCTTAGTGAATCTAACCAAGAGCATAGCACTACTTTTGTACCTAGAATGTTAAAGTAGAATGAGATACTTTACGATGAAAGTTGGAAATTTGAATATATCACCGAACCACTTCCTGTTCAGCCCTCTAGGTCTTCCCTAAAAAGTATTATTAAATTTACAGATGGATCAGTTAACCTTAAGTTTCTAAGATCCAATTCTTTTGGTCATGAGTCTTCAAGTAGAAGAATGTCTATTGATAGACATTCTACTTCTAGGACCCGGGATGGAGGAGAAGATTTATATGAAACTATCGAGGTTTCAGAACAACAGGGTAAATTCCGCGGGGTACATTTCACCCAAACCATTCCCAAGGTTTATTATGATTCTTCCTTTGCAGGTAGTCCTACTCCTAATGAAATGAAAGCTCCCTCTCATAAGAAAAAGGATTCTATACGATTTATTAAGTCAGTCGACAAATTTACTCCTGACAAAAAAAAGATTAAAAAATGGTGGATTAGCCCTATTCATGCAATAAAGAAAGCTTGGTATGTTGGTACATACACAAGGGATCATAGAGTCTTGTTCAAAGACAAATGGTTTAAGGATATGAAGAGATTCAAAACAGAAATTGAATTCTTCAAATGGTCTGAATCTACATGCCAAATCGGTGAATCCAATTCATTGCTTCAGGTTTTTGTTAATAGATGTCATACCAAAGACAAGGTTGTTGAAAGTGTTACTCCTCCTCTTGAAGGTATAAACATCCCTTATAGAAAAGATGTTTTGAAAGCAGCGCCTTTCAAAAAGCCTTCAGAGCATAAAGAAAACAACATTGTGACTATTGAAGAAATAAACAAAGTCTTTGAACAAAATAATTATACTAACCGGGTCCTTCATGTTGTTTCCAAACAAATTGAGGACTCAAAGTATAATTATAGTGGTACCAGCTAGATTGGTAACAAACCCAATTCCTCCAAATCAGGTTTCAACGTAGAAACTAATCATATTTTCAAAATCCATAAATTTTCCCCAGAAGATTTCCCCAAGCCATCCAATGACTTCAACAACTCTCCAGAAATCGTAGAAAGGATTAGTGAGCAACTTAAACAGATAAAGATATCTCACGGAGATAAGGTTTGAGCTATTAAAGATAGACTTCCTCACTCCAAAAACTTTTATCCCAGACATTCTTTTCCTGATATCCAGTTCGAAGTGAATAATATGCATCCCCAAAGTGTTGCAGATTGTACATGTATTACAGAATTGAATATAGATGGTATGGCTGATGGTTAAATCAATAATAAACTCCGAGAGATGGGAATGAATATCACAACCTACAAATGGAAGAGTCCCACCGATAAGCAAGCAACTAATAGGATAGGTGGAGGATTTACATGTACTCTAAGAAACTGGTGGGACAATTATCTCACAAAACAAAATAAAATGAGATCCTTGATGCTGTTGCAAGCAATAATGTTGTTAAGACTGAGGGAGGTCAAACTACTACTTCTTTAGAAGTAGTTGAAGATGCAACAACAACTCTTCTTTAAAGCATTTCCAAACATTTTGTGGGAGAACCACGATTATTTCAAGACAGTAGTTTGGAAATATTAAACAATCTTTACTGCAAGAAATTATAAGATTTCAGATGGTATGAAGATATGTTTATTAATAAGGTCATGCTAAGAAATGACTGCAACATTGATAATTGGAAGAAGAGATTCCTTAGTGGATTACCTCCCCATTTTGCAGAAAAGGTTAGACAAAAAATAAGAGATCGATGTGAAGGTAAAATCCCATATTCAGAAATGAATTATGGAGATCTGATATACCGTGGTTTCACGGTATAATTAATACTTTTTCCTTAAGTTGATTGTGTGCAAAAGTCTTTTTGTGCTAATTTTTGTATAAGTTTCTCTTTGTTTTGTAGGAAATCTGTCCAACGCTGAACGCGGAGATTCTGAGCGAAGAAATGCAGAATTGAACACCTACGGAGCTTATGACGGTCCGTCGTGGTTGCGACGGTCCGTAGGTGGCAGCGTAGTGCAGCTGCTGAAGGAAGATGGGGAAGTCTGACCAAGTGTGGGGTTACGAAGCTTGTGACGGTCCATCGTGTCTATGACGGTCCATAGTGCAGGTTCATCATGAATTTCAGAGAAGTGATCCCGTTACCCATATTCCAAGAGTTGAAGTGTTTTGGAACGAAGACCCTTGATGGACCGTTGTGCCTATGATGGTCCGTCATACTTGCCGTCGAGGGGAATGAAGAGAGCAGCAGAAGAAATTGCACAAGTATGGGACGACGAAGTCCATGACGGTCCGTTGTGACTACGAAAGTCCGTTGTGAGTACGACGGTCCGTCGCGAGGTCCGTCGACCCAGTCGCGTTTTGGCAGATTTCCAGCAACTAGAATCGTTGTTTAATTAGGTTTCTGTTTTTTTATAAATAGTTCGAAAAACCTTGTTTTTGAGGTTAGACTCCGTATTGTTAGACTCTGTTTCGTTTGACATCATATTATCAGACCCTTTGAATTAGTGTTAGATTACTTGGAGATTTTGTTAGATTATTGATTACTTTGATATTCTTGCATGTAACTTTTGGTGATTCATCAAGCAAACTTTCGGATTTTTCTCTTTCTCATTGAAGTATGTACATGAATTCTTATATAATATATTTGAATATTGTGATTATGACTATGGGTAACTAAACTCCATAACTAGGGTTGTGGGAACCATAGGCAAATAATGAGATAAACCCTAACTAAAATAACAATTCTAAAATAGTGTCTTGCATGTATTAATAATTCTTTCGCTTAGAAGTCTTTTTAACGGATGGCCAACGTTAGAACTCGCCTTAATGCTACTTGTCGGACCAAGGAGCTAGATAATAGGAAAATAATTTTTAACATAGATTTAGTGTATACTATCTAATAGGCTAGTATTGATTGGTACGAGGTAATAACTTAGTCAAATATCGAATACGATGCTTAATATGAGGTAAGGATAAGGGTTAGGATAGCAACACACGTAGCCAAACCAAGGTGCGGAGTGAGATTTTCTAGATGCCCGACCAAGGATTTAGAAATACATAACTTATCACTTTGCATGCAAGATACAAGGAAAGGATTGTTATAGTTAAAGTTATCAAGTTATGAACCTGTGCGAACACATAAACCCTAGTTACTTGATTAATTGATTAAAATCCAACATTCAAAGTTGTTAAGTGTCTCTGTCAAGTTTGTTAATTAATTTTACTCATTTAGAAATAGAAACCCCCCTTTATTGTTTTTACTTTCCTAGGAAGTCATTGACCAAACAATAGTAATAACAGGTTGAAGTTAAGTCTAGACTATTTTCCTCGTGGGAACGATCCCAACCTCACTAGTTGGGTTATTTACTTGACACGACCGCTTCTCTTCTTATTCGAGATGTAAGTTTGAGCGTATCAAATTTTGGCGCCGCTGCCGGGGAATCCAGCTTTTCGATTAACTTGAACTTATTAGTATAGTTTAGTTGATATTTTCTTGATTTTACTTTGTTTTATTGTTTTTTATTTCTTTTCAGAACTATCCTCCTTGTATGCCAAATACACGGAGAGGAAGAGAACCCTTGTTTCCCTATGATCACAAGTTAGAGAGTACACTGCGCAATATGAATCGAAACTTGGGAATAAATGATGATGATTCGAACCAGATCATCCTAGCTCTGGTTGATGTTCATGTTCAGAGGGGACAAAATCCCACTCCACGCCCCAAGCATACTACAGAGGGTATAATAACATAGCACACTCGGATGGGCCACTTGTCTTGCCCCCTCTACCCACAGGACACACCTTTGTGGTAACTAGTAGCCTGATGCAAATGCTCACTGCTAGAGGTTTGTTTTCAGGTCTACCTTCTGAGGATCCACATGCCCATATAGCTAAGGTAAGGGCAGTGTCTAAAAGTTGTGTGGGGAGGCCTGATTTGGATCTAGATGTAATAAGTCTCAGAGTGTTTCCTCTCTCATTGGAGGGAGAGGCTGCTATGTGGTTCACTGAGCTCCCATACAACTCAATCTTCACTTGGAACCAACTAAGGGATGTCTTCTTAGCATGCTACTATCCGGTCTCCAAGAAATTAAACCACAAAGAAAGAGTGAACAACTTTGTGGCACTACTAGGAGAGTCAGTTTGTAGTTCTTGGGATAGATTCACCTCATTCTTTATAAGTGTTCCAAATCACCTTATTGATGATGAGTCACTAAAGAAATACTTCTGTTGGGGACAAGATGATAATAATTAAGCGGTGTTGGACACTATAGCAGGTGGATCTTATGGGGAGTGTCCTTATGCTGAGATTGCTGAAAAATTAGAGAAAATCTCCCGGAATAACAAAGCTTGGAGTACTAGGAAGTCTTATACAGGGATAAACACCTTCGCAGTACAGTCCACTCACAACCCAGCCACAGATGAGATTCGTGAAGAAATGGCTCAGATGAGAACTGAGCTTGGGTTGGTACAAAAACATGTCAGAGCGGTTGCAGAAAAGATAAATGCAGTCAACTACTTGGGTAAACCACCACCTCGTAATGATGAGGGCTACTATGCGGACGACACTTATGTAGTAAATGAGCAGACGGGGGGTTTCCGACCAAGCGCCCAAGTCCCAAATCAGGATAATTGGCGCCACGGTCAAGAGAACCAAGGTCAGAACTATGGTAACTACAATCGTGAGGGTCATTATGTCCGTGATGGAAACCACAACCGCGAAAACAACTTTAATAGGGGTAACTATTCTAATAGAAACGATATGAATGGGCCCTATGTCCCTCCTCAAAATCGTGAAGTTACTCCTAGGGATGGTGGAGATAGTATGGCGCGAGTTGAGGATATGTTGCACAAAATGATGAGGAGGTTCGACACTAGTGATGAACACATTAAAGAGTTGAGGTGTGATTTAGCTAGTATTGGGAAAAAAGTTGATACACATGCTATTTCGAGTAAGCAGATCAAGTTGCAAATGGCCCAATTATCTGCGACAGTGAACACAGGGCAACCGGGCACTCTTCCTAGCAACACTGTCCAAAATCCAAAGAATGATGCGCACTGTATGGCAATCACTACTCGGGGTGGTAAGCAAACCGTTGAGCGACCTATGCCATCTACTGAGGAAACCGTGAGAAAGGATAATAATAATGTGGTAAAGGGTAGTGGTGAAGCAGAGGATAGTAATGGAAAAGATGCAGAAGTACCTATCAAGGTAATTCCCATACCTAGGCCACCACCACCCTTCCCTCTGAGATTAGTGAAAAATACTGAGGATGGTAAATACCGGCGATTCATAACAATGTTGAAGCAACAATCTATCAATGTCCCTTTTGTAGAAGCTTTAGAACAAATGCCCGGTTATGCCAAACTTATGAAAGATCTGGTCACCAAGAAAAGATCGGTCACTTTCGAGGAAGATGATATGCAGCATTGTAGTGCTATTGCTACAAGATCCCTCGTACAAAAGAAAGAAGATCCTGGTGCGTTCACTATTCCTTGTACAGTTGGGTCATTACATTTTGCGAAAGCATTATGTGATCTGGGAGCAAGCATAAATCTCATGCCCCTCTCAATTTACAATAAATTTGGTTTGGGGCATCCATAACCCACTGCGATGCGGCTACTGATGGATGATCGGACAGTGAAACGACCCATATGGATACTCCATGATGTGTTAGTAAAAGTGGAGTCATTCATCATTCCAGTTGATTTTTTTATTCTTGAATGTGAGGTCGATTTTGAAGTGCCTATTATTCTTGGGAGGCCATTCGTTGATATAGGTAGAGCATTAGTTGATATGGAGAAGGGACAGATGACATTTCAGTTGAATAATAAAGAAGCGACCTTCAACATTTGTAGGACCATGAGGCAGAGTGGTGAGCTCCAATCGGTATCTGCCATATCCCACAAAGAAAAGATGAACAAGGATACTGAACAGAAAAATGCAAAACAAGTGTTTATGGTTGGGGATTTGGTGCTTGTAGACAGTTTTGGGGTGCCTTGTCTTTCGAGCAAGCTCAAGTCCAAATGGACTGGCCCTTACTTGATTACCCAAGTATTCCCTCATGGAGCAGTTGAGTTAAAAGCCAAGGAGGGAGTGTGGTTTAAAGGGAATAGAGATAGAATAAAACTCTATTTTGGGCATAAAGTATCGGGGAATGAAGCGGTAGAGGCATACCATCTTGATGAAATATGAGTAATCAAGGGTCCCCAGTCGTGCCGCGACATTAAATCAGGCGCTTGCTGGGAGGCAACCCAATACTTATCATCTTTTTAGTAATGGTAGCATTTTTCTACTAATGGGTTTTTAAATTTGCAGGCACATCACCAGGAAATTCGGTAGAAAATTACTCTGCAGCAGTCACTGACGGACACATCGACGGACCGTTGCGCCTGCGACGGACCATCGTATGCATCCGTCGTACCAGGTACGTTTTTCTGTTATATTGAAACTAGGGCACACACGATGGAACCAACGACCGGTCGTCACAACTGCGACGGACCGTCGGCGGGGAACCGTCGCGTGATTAATGAGTTACACCCGACCCGACCCAACCTGGCTGGACCCTTTTTCAAAATTAGACCGTTTAAACCCCCCAACCCCTCATTTAACCCCATTCCTTCATTGTTCCTCTCATCTCCCCTCTCTTTTCAACTTCGACATTCCCTCCCACCGATCATTGCCCCCTAAAATTGTCCAACGCCCTAGAGTTATCATCAACTAGTCGGAGCTGCTGGTGTGGGTGTCTACTTTGCCAACTGAGTAATTTTCCATTTGGTTTTTCTCCATTTCTAAGGTATGTGTCTCTAAATTTATACTCATTTATCTTTCCTTTTTGTTTACTAGTTAATATTAAGCTTAGTTCCTCGTCGTATGTTGTTTACTTTAGGCGATTCTGTATAACCTAGGTTACAAATGTTAAAAATTTCCATGTTTACCACCCTAGACATAGGTGCTTTAGCATTGGTAGTGTCCTAGGTAGTTGGGTTAGACACATGTAGGTCCAAAACACTACAAGGTTGATGTGGGTTCATCGGTGATGCTTAGGGTACCCATATTTTTGTCACTGTTATTCAGAACGAGACCCCGATGACGGACCGTCGTAGGGTCTTTCTGTAAAAGCCCTAGACCCATGTCCCAACAGACACATGTGACGGATTTTCGTACTCACGATGGTCCGTCATGCGCAACCGTTTTGGTTGTCAGAGACCCTGTTTCTAAGGGTCTCTCATTTTAATTTCTAAGTGTCCTTCAAAGGACACATGTGACGGACCATCGAACCCACGACGGGTCGTCCTGCATGAGCGTCATGACGGTCACAGACCCTCTCCTAAAAGGTCTCCATATTTTTTCTCAAGTGTCCTACGACGAAAATCTACGACGGACCGTCGTACCTATGACTGTCCATCCTGCACACTCCTATTAATCTATCGAGGGAACACAAACCTCAAACATTCAATTGTTATGACTACAGATCAGCCTAGTTCAACTTCCTCTACCTTAGGCCAACTACTCACACGTGGTTTGTCAAATATAGTCCAGAAGTGACCAAGAAAGTCATCCCGCGATAGTTTTGTGAATGGTGGAACTGTTTTGGCGGAAATACACAAGTTTTGCCAAAAAACTTTGCTGACAAATTCAGTCAGTTTCAGGTAGATCAAGACATATCTTCTCTCCCAAAGAACATAAAATTGTGTTAATATTTTAATGAAAAAAGAATTTCTTATATTATTAGTTGGACTTTCTGTATTGCAGAATTTGACAGGATCAAGTATCTGTGAAGAGAAGTCTTAATTAAAGGATTGTCTCCAGCTCCTAAGGAAGCCGCAATCGTTAACCAATCGATCTCTAGAAGATCTCCCCAAAAGTATTTATCTAAGAATGAACTAAAGATAAGACTACAAAAGGCCTTGTCAGACTTATAAAGTCTGAAGATAATGAACAGCCCATAATGAAGCTCCTTGAAGAAGCTTCGTCCTCTCAAAAGATTAAATAATGGAGACATGTTAAAACCTAATGTTTTGGCACATTCTTATTTAGATCTATTTTATGATTAATCACTAGTTGAGGTATTAATTTCCGGAATAACTAGTCTTTTAGATAGAGGCTCATAGAGCTGGAATTATCTAGAAAGAAAAGGAAGAGTCTCAAAGAGACGGAATTTCCTTTTGATTAAATTATTAAGTGGACTCTGTCAGGACCCGCAAAGCATGGTCAATCAAAGCATTATCAACAATTAAGGCCAACAAAATGGCAGACATAACTTTATCAAAAGATAAAGATGAAAGTTCTTTTCGAAAGAAAACAAAATACTTTGCTTTATCAAAAGCAACTGATGGAAATCAACAGCCAATCAGAAGAAGAGCTCTTAGATTTCTCTTATCCTTTCAAGTCAATATAAGACTCTTTATTTTTCAGATTAAGTGCATCGAATAATTTACTCTTGAAAAATTTTCTTCATTCTATATAGTTTATGTTCTAGTTTGGGGTCGGGTGAGGGTATGGGTTCTCCTCTACTCCACGCACTTGGCATACAGAGATGTTAGACCTGCAAGAGATAAAAACAAAGAGAAAAAGTAAAATAAGGAAAATTTTTACTAAAGTTTGGTAATAATCTTAAAGTTAATCTAAAATCCACTTTCTCCAGCAGCGGCACCAAATTTGATACGCTCAAATTTACTTCTTGAAAAGAAGTATAAGTGGTCGTATTAAGTAAGAACCCAACTATGAGGTTGGCTTCGATCCCATGAGGAAAATATTTGGACTTAATTACATCTATTTAGTCAATTCCTTCCAAAAAACAAGTACAAAGAGGTGATTTTTAAGCTATAAATTTAATTAAATATTTCTAAATAAACAAGTGACAAGTTTAAAGATTTGTTTTTTATCAAGTCATTAGAGTAACTAGGTCTTATGTGTTCCCCACAGGTTCATAACGTGGTAATTCTAGCTATAACAATCCATTACTAGTATCTTGCATGCAAAGTTTTAAGTTATGTATCTCTAATTCCTTGGTCCGGCAAGTACGAAATTTCACTCTGTACCATAATCCTTCTACGTGTGTATGCTTAAATGTGACCTTTACCTAATATTAATCATTATAATCGATGTATCTCTTAGTTTTTACTTCGCACTAATCGACACTAGTCTATTAGATAGTCTATACTAAATCTACATTGATAGTTCTTTTCTTATTATAGACCTCCTTGGTCTGGCAAGTACAAACAAGGTGAGTTCTAACGTGCGCACTCGTTAAAAAGAATTCTGAACGAAATAATTATCAATACATGCAAGACACTATTCTAGGATTATTATTTTTGCTAGTTTTTACCTTGTTAATTACCCATGGTTCCCACAACCCTAGCTATGGATCAAGTTACCCATGTTAATAATCACAAAATTCATATGATTTTGATCAGAATTCATGTACTTACTTTGATGTGAGTGAAGAAAACCCAGAAAATTACTTGAATTAATCAATAAGCTTGCAATAAACAATTTCCTTAAAATAGAATAAGTTCCCAAAATCACAAGATCACAACTAGAACAATAAAATCTTAAAATTACCCAAGTGTGAAACCCCAAAAACAAGGTTTTTACATGTATTTATAATAATAGAGTCCTAACAAAAGAGGGAAATCTATTTAAGGAAAATCAGTCCAAAAATTGCATCTTAGTCGACGACCAAGATGAGAGGCCGTCGAGGCCATGATGGACCATTGTGGTCCTCCGTCGTTCCACACTTAGCTTCTTTTCAAGATGGTTACTGGGGCTACGTTCTGTTTACGATGACGGATGTGTAGGATGGTCCGTCGGTGAGATTAAAGTACATCGAGAACCTCTGTATCCCAACACTTAGTGAGAATTCCCCAATCTTCATTCAACATCATTTCCTTCATAACATAGTTCTAACCTATGGACCATCAAGGGGTCGACAGTCCTTCGATATCTCCGTAGGTAGTCACTTCTGCAGTTTAAATACAATTCTTCCGCGTTTTCATTCTGGAAAGAATTCCTGCAAACAAAGAGAAAAATATAATATACTTAATACAAAAAAGCATTAGACACACACAAAACATAAGTAAAAAGCATTGAAAGAACCGTGAAACGACGGTACATTTATCCAAAATCCTAAACCCCAAGCCCAAAATACAAGAACCTAAACAATAAACAGTAAACCATTGATATTGAACATTTAATTCTACACCCTAAACCAAACAATCTAAAAGAATCTAAAACTCTAACCCTAACCTTTACCCTAACCCTAATTCTTAACAATAAACCCTACACCCTAAGCCCAAAATACCAAAACCCAAATATCAACTACAAAATAATAAATTTATCCTCAAATACTAAACCATGAACCATAAAACCTAAAAAAAAACTACTTCCTATCAATAAACCCTACGTCCGAAAAAAAACTAATTCCAATATACAAAACTCAAACATTAAAAACTAAACTATAGATTTTTAACCTCAAATCGTAAACGAAAGACCCTAAAATCTTAAAAAACCTAAAACCTAACTCTAACTCTAACCCAAACGCTTACACTAATATTAACCCTCACCTTAAAAAATTAACTAGAAACCCAAACCCCAAAATTCCAAATTTCAAACATTAAACAATAAAGCATATATTTTAAACCCAAAATCCTAAACACAAAAACCTAAACCTAAAATAATACACTAGACTAACCCAAACCATATCCCTAACATGAGACCTAACTCTATTACTATCATTATCCCTAATTCTAAACCCTAAACTCTAACCCAATGCCTAAAATAACAAAACCCTAACATTGAACACTAAACCATAGATATTAAAATAAAAATCCTTATCCCAAACCATAAAAACTAAAAAATAACCTAAACCCTAACCTTAACCCTAAAATTAACCCTAGCCCTAACACTACCATAAATCCTAAACTCAAGACCAAAATAAAAAATCCAAACATTAAACACTAAATCATTAATATTAAACCTCAAATCCTAAACCCTAAACACAAAAACAAAAAAACAAAAAAAAAACACAAAAACGAAGAAAATACATAACTCTAACCCTAACCCTAACCCTAAGCTTAACACTAACACTATATCTAAAGAAGATCCAGAAACCCTTAGCCCAAAATACATAAACCCAATCTTTAAATACTAAAACATAGATTTTAAACCTAAAATGATAAACCCTAAACCATTAAACCTAAAGAGACTTACACTTTAACACTAAACCCAATGTCCAAAAAAATCCTTAGTCCAAAATACAAAAACCATAGATTTTAAACCTTACCAATAGATTTTAAACCTTACCAATAGATCGTAAACCTTACCAATAGATTTAAAACCTCAAATCCTAAACCACAAACCCAAAAACCTATGTAAAAACTAAAACCTAACTATATTCCTAACCCAAACCCCAATCATAACAATAACCCTAACCTTAACCCTAAACCATTATCCAAAAATCCAAAGCCCAAAATACAAAAATCCAAACATTAAATACTAAAGCATAGATTCTAAGCCGTAAATCTTAAACCTAAAAACATATAACCAAGGATAAGAAACTAAACTCTAACCCTAACCATATCCCTAATAAGAACCTTAACTCTAATCATATTCTAAAACCTAACCCTAAATCCTAAATCATACCCCAAAGCACAAAATACCAAAACAAAAATTTAAATATAAACCATAGATATTAAAAGTCAATTCCTTAACCTAAACCCTAAAACCTAAAAAATAACCTAAACCCTAATCCTTACCCTAACTCTACCATAAATCCTAAACCACAAGCCCAAAATACCAAATTCCAAACACTTAACACTTTCTTAAAAACTGTGGAAAACTGTTGGAAAAGAGAAGTGATTGGAAATCCTATGTGGAATTTTCATACAAAGTTGAGGAGGTTAACTAAGACTTTGAGAGGGGGGTCAAAACAGGAATATGGGGATGTATTTGAAAAGGTTAAGCTATATGAGGAATTGGTGAAAAGGGATGAAAAGGATATGATCTGCAATCATAGTACTGAAAATAGTGAGAAGCTGAATGCTATTAATGCTAAGTATATAAAGTACTTGAAGCTGGAATATAAAATTCTTCAGCAGAAAACTCAGTTGCATTGGTTTCAAGAGGGAGATGCAAACACAAAATATTTTCATGCTGTGATTAGAGGCAAAAGAAATAGAATGGCTATACATAAACTGATGGATGACAGTGGGAATTGTATCAAAGGGGAAGAAGATATTGCTAAACTGGCTTGGTATTATTATAAGGAGATTTTTACTTGCAAGAATGAGAAAATTAAAGAAGATATCCTGCAGTGTATTAATCCAATGATTACTCAAGAGCAAAATGATGTTTTAGATAGACTACCTGATATGGATGAATTAAGAATGATCATTATGAGTATGAATCCTCATTCAGCACCAGGACCTGATAGTTTTGGAGGAAAAATTTATCAAGTATGCTTTGATGTTATCAAAGAAGATCTCTTGGCTGCTGTTAAATATTTTTATGTTGGTAATATTATGCCTAGATATATGACTCATGCTTGCTTAATTTTGCTTCCTAAGACTGATCATCCAAGCAAACTAAAAGACTTCAGACCTATTAGCCTTAGTAATTTTGCTAATAAGATCATTTCAAAGATTATTAGTACCAGATTGGCCTCAATACTACCTGGTATTATTTCTGAAAATCAATCAAGTTTTGTCAAAGGGAGGAGTATAGCTGAGAATATTTTGTTGGCTCAGGAAATAATTCAGGGTATTAAAAAGCCAAAAGAAGGTAGTAATGTGGTTATCAAGTTAGATATGGTTAAAGCTTATGATAGAGTTTCATGTACTTATACTTGCTTGGTGCTAAGAAAATTGGGATTCAGTGAAGTGTTTATTGATAGAGTTTGGAGGATTATGAGTAATAATTGGTACTCTATTGTAATAAATGGAAAAAGGCATGGATTTTTTCAATCTAAGAGGGGTCTTAAACAAGGTGATGCCTTATCTCCAGCACTATTTATTTTAGGTGCTGAAGCTTTATGTAGACAGCTTAATCTTCTTTATCATAATCATCAGTATAAAGGGTTTCATATGGAAAGCAATGGTCCAAAAATTAATCATCTTAGTTTTGCAGATGATAAAATTATATTTGCTTCTACTGATAGTACTTCCCTTCATCTTATTATGAAAACTATTAAAGCATATGAACAAGTTTCTGATCAAAAGGTGAATAAAGATAAAAGTTTCTTTATGGTAACATCCAATACTGGTCATGACATTATAGAGGAGATTAAGAGGGCTACTGGTTTTAATAGGAAGAACAGTCCTATCAATTATCTTGGGTGTCCTTTATATATTGGAGGGCAAAGGATTATTTATTACTCTGAGGTGGTTGAAAAGGTGATCAAAAGAATTGCAGGCTGGCATTCCAAAATTCTAAATTTTGGGGGTAAAATTACTTTGGTGAAACATGTATTACAATCCATTCCAATTCATACACTTGCAGCTATTTCACCTCCCAAAACTACTTTAAATTGTATTAAGAAGATTATTGCTGATTTCTTTTGGGGTATTGATAAAGATGGTAAGAAATATCATTGGTCATCTTGGGAGAATATGGCATATCCAACTAGTGAAGGGGGTATTGGTGTAAGACTGCTAGAAGATGTTTGTACTTCTTTCCAATATAAGCAGTGGTGGGATTTTAGAATTGTCACGACCCAAATCGGGGACGCGACTGGCACCCACATTGACCCTCCTATGTGAGCGAACTAACCAATCTAAACCCAAACATAAATAATAAAATACAACGCGGAAGACTTAACTCAATAACGACAAACGAATACTTAACTATCCCCAAAATCCGGAAGTCATCATCACAAGAACATCTATGATTACATTACGAAACTAAGAATATTCTAAGAAGTTAAACAAATGAAAGCTAGTCCATGCTGGAACTTCAAGGCATCAAGACGAGAAAAGAAGATCCAGTCCAAGCTAGAAGCATAGCTCACCCTGAGATCCGGTACAGTGAAGACTGGCTAGAATCGCGATCGAGTTGAAGACGACGGCACGGTTGCTGCACTCCACAAATACAAGAAAGAAACAAACAAGTAGGAGTCAGTACAACCACACGTACTGAGTAGGTATCATCGGCCAACTCAGAATAGAAAACAGTATATATCAGTTAATCTCACAAATCAACTATAATACTCAACATGTAGTAACAACAAATACTACAATCATCAATAATATCACCAAGTTCATCCAGGAGGACTCAAGCCTCAACATCATACTCATTAAGGAAAAACAAGTTCATTAGATGTAGCATATTAACATCTTTCAAGATTCAGAACTTATTCCTCTCGTGTCGGTACGTGACACTCCGATCCATATTCTATCCCGGTGCCGGAACGTGGCACTCCGATCCATATTCTATCCCGGTGCCGGAACGTGGCACTCCGATCCATATTCTATCCCGGTGCCGGAACGTGGCACTCCGATCCATATTCTATCCTTGTGCCGGAACGTGGCACTCCGATCCTCATTTCTATCCTGGTGCCGGAACGTGGCACTCCGATCCATATTCTATCCTTGTGCCGGAACGTGGCACTCCGATCCTCATTTCTATCCTGGTGCCGGAACGTGGCACTCCGATCCTCAAATTCATCGAGCCTTCTTTATACCAAGGCATTATCACTAACAACACATAGTTCCTCAAGCCTTCTTTATACCAAGGCATTATCAATACCACACATAGTTCATCTAGCCTTCTTTTATACTAAGGCATTATAACAACAATACAAGGTTCATCAAGCCTTCTTTATACTAAGGCATCACAATTTTCATAACAAGTTCATCAAGCCTTCTTTTATACTAAGGCATCATAAATCTCATAACAAGTTCATCAAGCCTTCTTTTATACTAAGGCATTATAACAACAATACAAGGTTCATCAAGCCTTCTTTTATACTAAGGCATCACAATAACAATACAAGTTCATCAAGCCTTCTTTTATACTAAGGCATCACAATTCTCATAACAAGTAAAATTAGGGTTTCATCAAGATTTAGGGTTCACAAGCTTCATCATGCTTATTTCATCACAAACATATAATCATACTCATAAAATCATACAATTAAGCATATAGAAGGATTTACAAGAATACCCAATACATATCATTTGCTATTGAGAGTTTACTACAATTAGCATAAACCATAACCTACCTTCACCAAGGATTTGTGTTCAAGCAAGAATCTTCAAGAAACCTTGCTCCTTCTCTCTCAAGCGCCTCTTTTCTCTTCTCTTTCTCTTTCTCTTTCTTCCTCCAACCTTCCTCTCTTCTTACCCTAAATCACAAGATTTCAAGTTTCAAAAGTAATGAAACCAACCCACCAAGTTACTCAAAGTTAGTCTTTCAACCCCCAAGGAATTGAACTAAT
>CM064972.1:67810794-67847122 GCA_032847665.1 Solanum chilense | reverse complement strand
CGGGTGTCACGAACCGACACGTAGAATTAGGGGATCGGAGTGTCACGTACCGACACAAGAGGAAGGAAGATAATGAATCTTGAAAGATGTTAATATACTCAACATAAATGAACTTAATTCCCAAAATGAGTATGGTATTGAGGCTTGAGCCCTCATGGATGAACTTGATGGTACTTATTGATGATTATAGTACTTGTTGTTGCTACATGTTGAGTTATAGTTGATTTATGATATTAATTGATATATACTGTTTTCTATTTTGAGTTGGCCGATGATACTTACTCAGTACCCGTGTTTTGTACTGACCCCTACTTTTATGTTTTCTTCTTTGTTATTTGTGGAGTGCAGCAAACGTTCCGTCATCTTCAACTCAGCAGTAATTCTAGCCAGTCTTCACTACATCGGAAATTCAGGGTGAGATAACGCGTCTAGCTTGGACTGGATCTTCTTCTTCAAGTCTTGATGCCTTGAACTTCCGTCATGGACTAGCTTTTAATTGTTTTAGCTTCTTAGACATTTTAGTTTAGTAATTTGATCATAGATGTTCTTGTGATGATGACTTCCAGATTTTGGGTAATAATAGATGTTGAATTTTAGTAGTTATTGAATTGGTTTTTATTAATGAGTTAAGTCTTCCGCATTATTTTCTGTTGTTATACATTGAAATGTTAAGGTTAGATTGGTTGGTTCGCTCACATAGGAGGGTAAATGTGGGTGCCAGTCGCGGCCCCGGTTTTGGGTCGTGACAGTATGCTTTCTTCACTCTTGGAGAGGTCCTCCCAAAGTTGATTTCTAAACACACAATTACAAGGGGTTTTTCTATTCTAATGGGTTTTCTTCTAAACTTGAAATTGATGATTGAATGTGTTTAATTGTGATTACCAATGGCTAATTAAGTGTATATTGTTGAGTAATTGATGCTAATTGAGGTTATTTAATGTGGATAATGTCCTTTTTCCCAAATTCCCCAAATCATGGATGTTGCTTATTAATTATTCGGAATTGATGAATGTATTTATTGTTAGACTTGTTTTATCAATTGTAATTCATTCATTTACTACATAGGATAATGTATTTTTGGGATTAGATCTATTTCTTGAAGAATTCATGATGAACCTTTTTCCACCTAACCCTTATGAATTGAAGTTAATTGGGATAGTGATGATGCAATTAACATTATTATTGTGTTAATTACTATTGTATGATGATATTACACCCATTATTGGGTTGAATTGGATGGTTGATGGTAAAACCTTGATGATGTCTTGCGAAGGAGATTGGGGTAAGTCTTGTGATCTCAATCCTTTATTTCAATTATGATTACTTGTGTTTAGTGATGAAGACGTATTGAAATATACCTTATGATAAGATTGATTAGGGTTAGTATGATGTTGAATTACAATGTCTTGAATTATGACTTGTGAGTTGTTGGCTAAGATGTAATGATATACGAATGGTGCTGACTTACCTATGTGCCTTATCATAATGTGATCATGTAAATGTGCTAACCTCACATGTGTGAATTGTAATGAAAGGAAAATACTCATGCAATCCCTATTGAGCTATGGTGATTACTATGTAAGGGGTATACCATATGACCTAAACTAAGCTATGATGATTAATAAAGGCTTAAAGATATTTCAGAAGGGACTCTAACTTAGAATAGAGTGAACTTTAAGATGATAGGTGGCGCCTTCCCAAGGAGGGAAGGTAGGGTTCACCATTGTCCTGACGAATGGATAGCCTCATAGCCAAAAAAAGCGTAGAGTGATATTTCCATGACAGACCCCAAGCTCCATAAACTATGTTACCTACATAGGAATACTAGCTAGTGCATCCACCTAGAAGTTATGTTCATGTTGGTACTATTTTGGTTGGTAGACCACCTTCCATCGGTGTAAGTTTCTATAACACCGGATTCTACACTTAAATCTTGTAGTCTATGTCGGTTAAGGTAAGTGTTCCTACATGTAAAATGAAGTAATGAAGTAAACACTAACTAGGGTGACTTAAGGGGTTTGACTTAGCCTAGGTAGGGGTATATGACTCTACCTATGCCTTGCACTAGTTTACCTTGAGGGAAGCCTAGGAGGTTGTCCTTATTTTCTTATGATCTTATAAAGTGTGTATTATGTGTATGTTGACTTCAAATGTTATTGATTCTACTCGATGTTAGTTTCACTTCTGCACATGTTGTTGGTCTATAGTGCTAAAGTATCAAGAGGATTACTCTTGATGTTATGGTATGTGAAGTTAGGCATTGCTTATGGTCCTTTGTTTGGTTTACTTGATTGAGTAGGATTATGGGGCTTTACTTGGTCATTGCACTTGTAGGCTAAATGAGGGGTTCTGGGTAAGGGTCTTGATTATATTATGATGTTATGAACTCTGATATATGTTGACTTGACTATACTTGATGATGTTGGTCTTGTGTTGCATATGGACTTGTCTTAAGAGTTATGGGATCATTGGTCTGTATGGGTTCTTTGATGTGCATGAGGCTTTTTAAAGTAAATTAGCATGTTTTGAACAAATGTCCTCTTTATCATGATTTTAATTTTTGTGTGTGCATAAGGCTGGGCAACGAAACGGGATGTACCGGTCCAATATCGTTACGGTTCGTCCTGGTTTGGTTGCCAACGGGACAAAATGGGATATCCTGAACCGGGACACGGAACGGAATGGAACCGAGATTTGGTACCGGTGTACCGGTACTGGTTTATTCAGGTTCCGATTAATTAATATCAATTAATTAATTTATATAATATATTTATAAATTATAATTTCTATTTTATATTAAATAATAAATACTATCCAACTACGCTATTAGTATTATATTCGAGACTTAATTGAAACAAAACCCTTCCTAAAAGGTGATTTCCTAAACTATGCACTCTACTAATAGTTGTAAATTGAAATTGCAATTTGTAATACAAATTTAAATAAATTAAATTGATTTTTTTTTTAATTTATGTAATTGTTTTATACTTATTTTTATTTAATTTTTTAAAATTACAAATTTAATTTATTTAAATTACAAGTTATAAATATAACTTATAAATATAATTTATAAATTATAACATATTAATTAAATAAGTAATAACTTATAAACTTCAAATGATTTAAATCTTGAAAATTTAATTAGACTTAACTTGCAAACTCAATAAGTAAAAATTTTCAAAAAAAAAATCTTTAAATAAATATTAGTAAAAAGTAACATTATAAATTTAAAAACTATTAATTTAAATTAGAAAAATAAAAAAAATATTCATATTTTCGTAATTCAAAAAAATCATTTTTTGAAATAACTAGATGTGTCATCGCATTTATCCCATCTGGTTCCATTCTGGTCCATTCCAGTTCCATCCCGGTATATAGGGGGATGGGACAGAACCGAGTATCCATCCCGATAATTTCGGTCAGAATCCATCCCGATAATTTCGGTCAGATTCATCCCGGTACCGGTCAACTCGCTCCGTTCCGGTCCGGTACCGCTTCATTCCGGTATGGTGATCCCGTTCCGGTCCATTTCTTAGTCTTATATGTGCATATACTCATATTTAGTACAAGTGTGTACTAACCCATCTTTTATGTTTACTACAAAATGTAGGGTCAGGCCGTTCAACTTATAGAAGGCCTTTGAAGACTACTTGGATATTCCACAAGTGTTCGGTAGGTCCTCACCTTCCGAGGACAATGACACTATCAAGCTATTCATTTTTTTCTAGTTACAAGACTTCTAGTTATTTCCTCTTTATTTGGAGACGATTGTTATATAAGCCTATATGAGGCTCTAAGTAAACCTCAATGTAGAAGTAAATAAAAAGTTATAAATTTTCCGCATTTTAACCTATGAAATGTAATGATGAATGCTAAGAGGTTAGTCTTAGTCCTCTTCCAGGACGACGACACCGTTTACTCCTAGGGGGTGCTCCCCGTATATGACAATTTCAAGTCTTTTGGAAGTGAAGAGGAGGAAATGGGGAAACCATTCCACTTTGCCCTCTTTACTGTTTCTGATCTCCCGCTACACTGAGAGATCTCGCACCACAGTCGCCTTTCCTCAGCGGAAAGGCTTCCTGGTTGGTCAAACCATTTAAATTTAAACGGAATACTTTTCGGGAGTTGTGTGTATTTAGTTGCCGATCCTTTGAGAATAGAACCTTTCGTGGATCAGATTGGAAAAGTTATCCACATCTGGGATTTCATCATGGACCGAGTTGTTAGTTGAAAATACTTTGAGGTAGAGTGTGTAATGACCTGTTCTCTAGTCTTTCGGAGACAAACGAAGGGTAAATTTTATCTAATGTAATGACCAGAACTTCCCATATTTTGGAAAAATTGAAAATTTGTGAAAATTTAGTGAAATTGGCGGGACAGATGCTACAAGGACGGATGTGCCACAGCGGTGAAAGTTGTCGCCAAAGCGAGATAGGCGAGACAAAATGTAAATAACGCAAAATCTTATTTTCTCCTTCTTCATAAAATGCCTCATTTAGATATAAATCACCCTAAAAAAAACCAAAATGCTGATCCAAGCTTGGGAAAGATGGAGAGAGAAGTCTAGCATAAGGATATCGATGGAGCATGGATTTCCGATCAAGATCACCATTACGAGTTTCAAAAACAAGAATTGAAAGACCAAAACTCTGTGCAACTACATGACGCCCAGCTTACTATAAGAAAACTGTAAATTACATTGGGATTTTCCTTGGAATATGTATGAAAATAAGTTTCTAGCGTATTTTTATACTAATCCCAAGAAAAATCACATGTAATTCATAGTTTTCTTTTAGTTCAAGTAGGCTAGGTTTTATTAATTAGGTAGTTATAAAATTGTGCTCACTATGAAGTATAATAAAAATCAATGGTAGGATTTATGTGTAAGCTTTGGTGCACTAAACAAAGGATAAATAAATCATAGAAAGAAGCCTTAGATGATGGATGAACTAGGGCTAAGTATGGTCAGGATATTGTTTAAGTGATATACGTAGGTGATGGTTGTGATGTCATGATTGTGTGATATATGTTTCTTCTTGCTTCATTGTAAAAGTTCAAATGAGTCTAAGAATTAGGAAAAGAAAGAATTTTTTAAAATTAAGATATATTCTAAACAATAACACATTAAGTTTGAGTTTAAGATTATCATAAATTTATGATACAAACTTTTAGCATGCAAATAAAATAAGAATGCTTGCAATTTGCTAAAAAAAAAAAAAGCCATTAAGTTATGTTGCATATGGTAGAAGACAACACTTAAAAAATTTTGTTGAGCCAAAATATGTCATATAAATTAAAATAGAGAGTCCCTTAGAATATGGGGAAAAATTGTTGAACTTTTTAAGCATGTTAATTGTAAGCATAATTCTTATCATTTATTTTACTATCCAAATATAGAGTTTTAAAACCAACTTCAACCCAATTCTTTATTTTTTTTCTCTCTCTTCAATGTTGTATTATTATTTTTATTTTATTCTTATTTTCTAATTTTATAATATAAATTGCTTCTTTTTTTAACTAATAATCACTCTATTATCTTAATGTAATACAAAGTTTTGTTTTTTTTTCAAATTCTTCACTTAATATAAATTATATTCGATTATAAATTTCCAAATAACATAAATTGCAATAAATATTATATATAATACATATCAAGGAACAGTCCAAATAAAAGTTAAATCATTAATGAAATATAATTGCATCATAAATATTGTTACTAAACTTTCAATTAGGTTACTCTCATAAATGGTCTATTAATGTATAACGGAGTTCAAAATGAGCAATTTTTATCCTTATTTTCTAGGTACAGCTAAAATTGTTTCAATTAACAACTTCATCTTGTATCCAATTATTTCATGTACTAATTTACCTGCCCTAATTCATTTTGAATTGTTGCATTAAATAATCTCATGCTCTTTAAAAAGTGTAGTTTAATAATCTATCACTATAACATAAAAGTTGATTGTTTGGATTATCATGTAAATTTTGTGCATACTTCATACTGAAAAATAATTATAATCTAAAATACATATTTAAAATGACAAAGAAACATAAAAAAAAAATTAGAAATTTTTTTAATTTGGAATGGAAGAAGTACACTTTCAATAATATGTTTTAGATATTATATTACTTTAAAAATAATTACACATATAATAGAGACTTAGTTGATAATCTTATAATATAAACAATATTAAAATAACTTTAAATTACATACTTAAAGTCACCATTTCTTTTAAAATAAAATATAAAGATTACGAATTTGCGGAACTTTTATTAATAATATATATTTTAAAATGTTATATTTTATTAGAAAATAATTACGAATGAGAAAAACTCAATTAATAATATAATAGATATAATATTATAATAACCAGAAGTAAAATAGAGAGGCAAACAGTAGTTCTCTAAATTTGGAGAACTACCATTCACCTATCTATAATTGTAGAACATAGTGTGAAATAGAGAATGGTTGGAGAACCCATTCTATATTTTACTCGGCAAATATAGTGAATGGAAATTAAAATATAGATGGGTTAGAGATGGTCTAAAGTCTATTATTCAAAAATAAAAATGTTGTTAAACTAGTTAAACTACAGAAAAGGGTAAAAATAACCCTTAAACTATCTGAAATATCTCATATATACCCTTAACCTATATTTTGGCTCAAAACTATCCTTCCCGTCAAACTATTGGGTCAAAAGAGCCCTTCTAATTAAAGAAAATTGTTAAATGTCATGTGGATGCCACATGACACCCTAATAGATTTCCACTGCCAGATAGACTAAAAGTAAAAGGGTCAAGTACCCTTAAACTATCCAAAATAGCTCATATATACCCTTAAACTAATATTTCGGCTCAAAACTACCCTTTCCGTCAAACTATTGGGTCAAAATTGACCTTCTAATTAGCGGAAGTTGTTAAATTTTACATGTGTCACATAGACTAAATCCCTAAATCTTAATTACTCGTTTTCTCCTCATTTCATTATTTTCCAAAAATGATTTCACCCCTTCTCCCTAATTTCGCGGCTAAGGTTTCACAGTTTTCTTCGTCGCTGGGTTTCAAAGTGGATATTTGTGGTTATAGATTAGTAAACTTTTTTCTTATTTTATTGTGTTTACAACCACGAAAATCTATTTTGAAACTTAGCACAGAAGAAAGTTATGAAACCTTGGCCACGAAATGACGGGAAAGTTGTGAAATTCTAAATATCACATTTTGAAATCGTAAACGTAATAAAATAAGAAAAAATATTTACTAACCTACAACCATGAATATCCACTTTGAAACTCAGCTCCCAAGAAAGCTACGAAGCCTTAGCTGTGAAATTAGGAGAAAGTTGTGAAATTCTAACTATCATGCTTTAAATCATAAACATAATAAAACAAGAAAAAATATTTACTAACCTACAAGCATGAATATCCACTTTGAAACACAGCCACGAAAAAAAGTATGAAAAATGAGTGGATATATCATTTCTGAAATAATGAAATGAGGAGGAAAGTAATTTGGATTTAGGGGTTCAGTCTATGTGGCAGTGGAACCTTATTGGCATGCAATGTGGCATCCACATGGCATTTAACAACTTCTACTGATAAGAAGGGTACTTTTGATCCAATAGTTTGACGGGCAGGGTAGTTTTGAGCTGAAATATAGTTTAAGGCGAAAAATGAGCTATATCGAATAGTTTAAGGGTATTTTTGACCCTTTCTATTTAGTCTACATGGAAGTGGAATCCTATTGACATGGAATGTGGCATGCATATGGCATACACATAGCATTCAACAACTTTCGTTAATAAGAAGGGTACTTTTGACCCAATAGTATGACGGGAAGGGTGGTTTTTGAGCCGAAATAAAGTTTAAGGGTATATATGAGCTATTTCGAATAGTTTAAGGGTATTTTTATCCTTTTCCCTTAAAACTAATATCATGAAGGCACTTTTTTTATTAGTTTGTGCTGGAAAAATACTCCAATGTTTTTATATTATGCTACCAAATAAGTTCTTAGTCACCTTATTTGAAACTAGGGAATTAGCTATAATTTTATTGATTTCATCGTATTATTAATGCGCTCTCTATTTTAATTTAAGATACATAATTTGACTTAATAAAAAAATTTAGTGTCTTTATCGTATGCAACATAACTTAGGGGTCCATTGTTTAGCAACTCGCAATCATATCTTACTTTATTTGCAAGCGAGCTAACAGTCCGTTTCACAAATTTTGAGATATATTTTTGAAAAATTACTAAACTACACAATTTTACTTTACCTAATCCCAATGTTTCCCTACTATTTTATTAAAATTAAAAAATCCCTTTTTGTACCCACAGTGATACTTAACTTACTTTTTACGTTGAAACTCTAAAACAAATTTTCCTTTCCCCAAAATTTTCGCCCAAACTTTTCCCCTAAATTTTTCAGTTAAAATTTTAAAGTAATTTTGAAATTCAAACGATTCTTATACCTATTCATCCGGATTCGATTCCAAAAACAGGTATATCATCTTCTCCATTATGATTTCTTCAAAAAAAATTATTTTTTGTGTTTGCGCTGTTTTTTCTTGTTCTAAAAAATCTATACTTTTTTTTCAAAATCGAAACCTCCGTAGATTTGAGTTATACATCGTTGCATGACACTACAGTCATGACGAATCCAAGTTCTAGCAAGAGAAATTCGTAAAAGAACAAACATGCATGTAGTTCGAAAGACCCAAAAAAACCAAAGAAAAGGGGTAGAAAGGCAGCACCTCCGATTGTTCGACAAACACTACCAACGGTAGGTACATTTGTTTTCATATCCATCGTGATTTTCATATTTTTTTCATTAATATGATGATTCTGATTTTTATATTAAGTATGGATTTTTTTGTATCAGGATTTTTGTATTTTTTCGTTAGTCTGATGATTTATTTTTTCTATTAAGTATCGTTTATTTTTTATTAGGATTTTTTAATTTTTTTGTTAGTTTGCTGATTCATTTTTTCTATTGAGTACGGATTATATTTCTTATTTCTGTGCCTTCATGATAAACTGGTTTCTGTGTTAATTTTAGGTATTTTACATTTATATTAATGTATCATATGTACTATTTAAGTATAATATGTACTATTTAAGTATCAGTTTGTTATTTATATATATATATATATATATATATATATATATATATATATATATATATATATATATATATATATATATATATATATATATATATATATATATATAGTTATTTGTATCATTGTATAAACAATAATGAAATAAGTTGCAATTTCTGTAACTTTTTATGTTGCATATGAACATTAATGTATCTAATATATATGTTTAAGTTTGATGTTTTGCTGTTATTTAGTATAAAATTGCATGCACATTAAGGTATAAAATAGTAATATTTAAGTATCATATTGTCATACAGGTGTTATTTAGTTTCTATTTTGTGATACTTTTAAGTATCATATTCACATGAATATTAATGTTCCGTAGATACCATTTCAATTATCAGTAGGTCTGTTTATATAACCAATAATCAAAATTGTGTATTTGAGTACCTTTTATGTGTTGGACATGAAAATTAATGTATCTAAGATATATGTGTAACTTTAATGTTTAGTTTGTTATTTAGTATCAAATTGCATGAAGATCGCTGCATATAATAGTATTGTTTAAGTATCATCTTAACATGTTTATTTTATTTAGTATCATTATTCTTATTATTTAGTCTCACTTAAAACAAAAATATTATTATATGCGGTCAATAATTTAGAAACATTTTATATATGTTACATATTGATAAAAATTATTTATTTTATTGTAGAATATGATTTATGTAATTAAACATATTCCAACAAATGCTCTAAAGTTTGATCCAACCTATAACACCATTTTTGTTGAACATATATTATCATCAATAAAGGATGAAGGTATGAATTTATTCAAAAAGATCATATTTGCCCCATTCCTAAATATACCTAGATGCAACTACCAAGGCCATATTACTAGGTGTTTATATTTGTTAGAGATTGAGCACAGTAATTTAGATGAAGAAATTCACATTCGTCATGCTAAAGGGAATGTGTTGAAATTTAGTATCCGTGAGTTTGCTATTATTACTGGTTTGACATGTAAAGGTAATTCAAAGGATTTTACATATCTGGCTTCAAAAACCAGTAGGTTAGTGGAAATATATTTTCCTGATACTAAATATAATGTTAATAAACAACCCTTGATAGACCGTTTTATGGTAGCTGATTGGGAAAACAACAATGATGCCCTGCAGATGGCTATATTGTTTTTTATTCATACATTTGTGTATTCCCAGCTTGGTAATGCACCAATTCCTATTGAATATTTCTTCATGGTAGAAGATGGTAATTATCAACTGTATCCTTGGGGACAAGTTGCTTTTTGAAAAGTTAATGAAATCTTTTTGAAAAAGTACAACCCCATCAAAAAAATGTATCGGTTGAATGGATTTCCATACACACTTAATGTCTGAATATATGAATGTGGGTCTATGATAAATACTGATATTGTTGTCAAAGAAGGAAACGCAATACCGAGGATGTGCAACTCGCAAGTTGTGGATTTACAAAGCCCAAATTTGAGATGTTTATGGAAACCATTTTAATTGAGGTAATTCCTTCAATACAAAATTTTTAATTCATTTGTTTAAGTATGCAATACATTATTAATATGGTTATTGTCATTAATTATTTTCTTATTTAGATTATATGTTCTAAAATTCAGCCAAATCTTGAGGAAATAACATTACTTGATTTACCAGATCACAATTATGTACCTCCAACTCTACTAGATTCAGCAATTCCAGATACTGATTGTGTGTATCAAGAGGAGAATCCTTGTTTTGAAGACTTTACAACAAAACCTCCAAGTATTTTATTGAGGAAATCATTTCGATGTGCAAATATAGGAACTACCCCACCACCTCGCAAGAGAATAAAGGTTGTACATACACATCAGTATGTTTGTCAAGACTCTCACAACCACAAAAGCAACCAGATCAGTCATTTCAAAGTCCATAATCACATCCAAAAAACTGAAAATGTATTTGGTATTGGTGTTTCTCCTAATACATTCACTGGAAAAACAAGTTTGGGAAGTCCATAAATTGAATATTTGAAAACGTTCATGAAGTCTTGTGCAACTAAACAAGTAATTTAAACATTTATATATTCACTGTTAAACTTTATGATATGTTTATTTTTATTCTAGGTTGACAAGAAATTTGGAGCTCTTGATAATAAAGTTGAAGCTCTTGAGGGATTAATAAAGAGTAATCATTATGAATTGTTAAAAGTTTTTGGTGCAAGATATAACAAATCTAAGAAGGTGACATTTTGATTTTTTTGAATTCATTCTGATTTTTTATGTTATATTGAATATTTTTTAAAAAATAAAGGATACGGCAGGAATTTCATCGCCACACATGATAGATGATTTTTGGCGAAAGAAAATGTTGATACACAATTCAATTCTGATAACTTGATCAACAAACTGTTTCACCTAAGCATATGGATTTTGCAATTGTTGATGATGTTGCTGAAACTGCCGAGGAGGTTGGAAAACAAAAAGGTTCTTTTGAAGATGTAACAAAGGTAAGTAAGTATCTGATACTTAACTTATTGGATGATACATTCTTTTTTTCAAGTAAAACTTTTAATAAAGTATCTTTACGGATTATTGATACTTTAATCCATCAATTTATTTTTGATAATTATGCATCACTGATTCTCTAATTTGTACAGTAAAATTATATATGATGCTTTTAATCATGAATTTGATCTATACTTTAATTTATGAAATTGATTATTACATTATAAGTATTATTGATTGAAACAATACACATTAATAGACTAAATTTGATCAACAAACTATTTCACCTAAGCATATGAATTTTTCAACTGTTGATGATGTTGCTGAAACTGGCAAGGAGATTGGAAAACAAAATAATTCTTTTGAAGATTTAACAAAGGTAATCAAGTATCTGATACTTAATTTATTATGAGACCTTATTTTTTTTCCAAAAAAAAATAGTATCTGTTATGTTGCATAAGTTATTTAAATTGTAGTACTTTTGTTACTTATCTGACATCACACAGGATTCTACCTCACCGGTCTCCTTTTCATCTGAAATCGAAGCAGTGATAGATGCACTTGCACATGGACTATCGAATCGGGAAGTTAATGTCAACCCATTGGATGTTGTCATTCCTCTCCAGCTTACCTGGAGTGATGATCTGTTATCAGACAGTCAGCTACCCAACCAGCTTGGTGTCAATGATATTGATACTAAAATTCCAGCTCAGCGTAATAGGATGCCTTCTAAGGTTTTGCAGTCTCCCTATGTGCATTCTTTTGGATCAACTGATAAGGGCAAGGACAAAATAGACGATCATATCCATCCATTCACTACATTTGATTATTACTGCATCACATTTCAACTATCATCAGGTTTAATGCAAGAGTTTTTAGAGTGGATTCAAAAGGGACTCCTCAAAACACATGTCAATATGTAAGTTCTTATTAATAAAGTATCTTTGTAAAATCAGTTTTTTTAGAAGTTCTTTCATTTTGAATTTAATAATTCTTATAGGAAACCTGATAAGGATAAATATAAAGTCAAATCTGCTAATTTTGGGTTTGAATATATGGATTTTGTTGTCGCATTTCCTGCTGACAAAAACTGATTTTATACCATGTCACATTCAATGAAATGTTGGACTGATCAGGTACATTATGCATTTCAATTATTTATGTAATACAATTTAAAAAACTTTCATATTATATTGACATGAACTTACAAATTGATTTTTATTGTTATTCAATCTATCACGATCTTTCAAAGTGTGCAGATTATATATTGTATTGTTCTTTTATCTATGTAATAGCACATTGATGTAATCTTTTACTATCTACGCAAGAAGTCAAAATCAAGAGGCTTGAATCAATACAGATACACTACAGTCAATTTCTTGTTAAAGTCATACATCAACATTGTATACAATAGGTATTATTGTGCTCCCGCGGATGAAACTCTAACTACACAACAACATATTGACCATGGTATTGATATATTTGGTTATGAAAGGTCTATAAAAGAAAACATAAATGGATTTTTGATACATGCTTCTTTACCTTGACATCTAGTTGATGAGGTTTATATTCATGTTAATTGTGGAAAAGATTTTCATTGGGTGTTGGTTGTGGTTGTTTTGAAGAAAAGGTTAATACGAGTGTATGACTCATCAGGTGGGTCAAGGAAAAGAGTGCATTCTGAAGAGATAAATCAGTTGTCTGTAATGCTTCCAAACTATTACATGATAGCGATTTCTTTGATAAAACGGATAGAATTTATTGGTTATTATTTGAGATGTACAAAGACAAGGAAAGTGGTGAACTGTTGGGTCCACAACATTCCTTTACAGTGGAATATACTCAAGAGATTATGCAACAAAAAAGCGATAGCCTGTTAGTATTGTGAATCAAGTTATTTACTTACACATTCAAATCTATTTTAATGTATCTTCATTTATTTTGTAGTGATTGTGCAATGTATGTAGCTGCTTATGCAGAATACTTGAGCGACGAAATTAAAATTCCATCTGTTAGTCTTCAGAGTGACTATCTTAGCAACAGATAGGGAACAATGTTATGGAAGTACGGTATGAACAAAATCACGGCTGGATATGTTAATGATAGCGACTATTCAACAAGGCCAAAGAGTGGGTACACTACAAAGGAAGAAGGTCGATTGGTTGATGTTGATTAGTTAGGTTTCTATTATGTTGAACTTATGTTAATTAATATTTTGTATTATAACTTCTCTTTTATATACAATCTTACTAAGTAGTTATTAATTTAAATAATTACTTTTTGTCAAATATTTGTTTCCAACTATATAAGTTAATTAACAGTAACTATAAATTATTTTTGTAAAAGTAAGATCTACAAAATAATTGATGATACCATATAAACTTTGTTCACAGTATACCTGATACTATATTTACACGATTATTACACTAAATGATACATAATAATTTACTTAAAATGTCGTAGTTTTTCAGTAAATCATAAATGTATGATACTATATTATAATCAGATACACAATATCCACAGTATTATTAAGTATATGATACATATTTTAGTATAAAAAATAAATTTTTGTATCTTTAGCAATTAATAAAAAATTAGGTATTGAATATATTTAGTATCGTTCAGCAAGTTGAATCATACAATAATCATACAATAAAAGTATATGATACATATTTTAGTATAAAAAATAAATTTGTGTATCTTTAGCAATTAATAAAAAATTATGTATTGAATATATTTAGTATCGTTCAGCAGGTTGAATCATACAATAATCTATATATATTTAGTATACGTAATAATTTTATCAACTTTTTGTTTCCAATTATATAAGTAAATTAATAATACATATAAATTACTTTTGTAAACGTACGATCTACAAAATAAATGATGATACCATATAAACTTTGTTCAAAGTATATCTGATACTATATTTACACAATTATTACAAAAACTTATACAAAATAATTTACTCCAAATGACGTAATTTTCCAGTAAATCAAAATGTATAATAATATATTACAATCAGATATACAAAATCCATAGTATCATTAAGTATATGACACATATTTTATAATCAAAAAATAATTTGTGTATATTTAACAATTAATACAAAATTATTTAATGAATATATTTAATATTGTTCACTATGTTGAATCATATAATACTTTATATATATTTAGTATTGCTTATTATTTTGCATCAGATAAAAATATTTTGTTATCAGATCCATTATATATTAACCATTTTATGTAAATGAGAATAAACAAGTTATAAATTTGTCAATGTCTTTACACTTCATATAATACAATCAAAATTTGATATATTTAGTATCAATATACATTTTGTAGCTTGAAACATTCACATGCTTTTAATCATATCAAATGAAAAAGTTCAAATTTTTTTGGCAAATTAAAAATATCCAGAAATATTATTACACATGAAACATAAAACAAGAAAAAAAAATCATCAAGAATATTTTGGAAAGAAGGTACATGTTCTCTTATTGTGACCTTCTTGTCCACAACGTCTACAACAATTAATTTTTGTTGTTACCTTTTCATCTGGATTTTTCTTTGTCTTTTTTCTTGGTCTCGCAGACATCTTTTTGTATCTAGGTAGAAGACGACTTATTTCAAAATACAGTGTTATCACGACCCAAAATGAGTTCGTGAGTGGCATCCACACTTAACTACCTAGGTGGACGAACCAAGAAATTCAAATCCCAACATGTACCAATAATTCAACTGCGAATAACAAAATATTGCGGAAGCTTTAAATTTATTAACTATCGTTTTCCAAGACCTGAAAGTCATCACAACAAGGACATCTAATCTCCAATTACTATGTCAAAGAGTATCAACGACACCAAAATAAGTGAAATAAAGTAATTCATGTCCGAAAACTAAGGACATCAGGTAATGACGCAGAGAATCCAACACGAGCTTGAATGAATAGCTCACCCTGGAACTTGATATGCGGAAGGCTGGCTAGAACTGAGGAAAATCAGAAGTCATAGGTACACTCGCTGCATTTCATAAAAGGAATACAAAGAAGAAAACTAGTAGGGCTCAGTACGAGGCAACATGTACTGAGTAAGTATCATCGGTCAACCCAAAATAGTAACTAATATACAAAGAATAATAGTATGAACTCAACTATAGCACTTAACATGTGATAAGCAACAAACAACATGAACAAGTGTCAATAACAATAAAGTAAGCACGTATTAAGTCAACGGTATCAAGATCACACATGAGGACTCATGCCTCCAAACCAAACCACTTTAAGAGTTGAGTTCTTTGTGATTGAGTATCTTCCATTAATTCAACATATTTTTCCTTTAATATTATCGTGTCGAAACGTGAAACTCTGATCTAAGAATACTGTGTCGGAACGTGACACACCGATCCAAGAATACCGTGTCGGAACGTGACACTCTGATCCAAGAATACCGTGTCGGAACGTGACACACCGATCCAAGAATATCATTAGTTTATCATTTAGTATCACCACTTCTCCATTCGTTAATAATATTTCATCAAGCTTTCTTTATTCAAGGCATCACTTTGATAGAGATGGTTTAAGATTATACATTCCACGGTCTCGGGATTTCAGACCAATTAGAAAACACACGACCAAGCCACACAATCACACAATCAAGTACATAGAAAACTTCACAATATCATTCAATGCATATCATTCACTTTTAAGAGTTTACTATGAAATAACATAAACTATAACCTACCTCAACCGAAGAATCGAAGTCGACCAACTACTTCTCAATGCTTTTCCTTTCCTCAATCCTTTCGAACCTTTCCCATCTATCAAGTGTATACGCATAGTTTGTAAGTTAACAATCCTATAAATACTCATGTTATTATATGTCTAGCTTAGACCCAAAAATCTCTTAATTCTATAATCAAGTTCCTAAAGTTCAAACCTAAGGGTAAGTCTCTATTAGCATAACTTTCATGTACTACACCTTATAATAACTACACCTTATATTCAATACAATATATCAAATTTTTTGTTTATAAGGTGGTAAAGCTACCACTGTCATGATACCAGTGGAAGCCAACAGATGAACCTGCCAAATAAACTAACCAAGGGAAACCAATATCACACCAAAACCGACGAAATCCATTCCGAATCACGAAAATAACAATGACAATTCAATTTTGTAAATTTTTTACCTGTAGTCCACTTATTGCTTTAATAATAATTTACATTACTTTAATCATTAAACAATTTCCCTTTAACCAATCAATTTTAAATATTGTCCCACGTTTTAAATGTAACAACATATGTGCCCACCTGTAATTTCTGACTAATAAAATAACAATATAATGCATTCTCGCCTAAATAAACAATCAACATATATACAACTAGTGGTTGTCCTGCACTTTTATAGGGATGAAACACAATTGACTAATTTAATACTTAATATTAAAATAATATTTTCATTCTAACATATTAGCAATACACAAATTCAAGTATTGAAGTTTCTACCTGGGGAGCTCATGCGCCTCCTACGAATCGTGTCGCCATCGCTAAGTTCCTTTTGAGTTTATGACTCAAGATAGGAACCCTGATTATTAATGAATAATTATAAAAGTGTGAAAGTAACCAACTATAAATTATAATGTTATTTCTTTAACCACCAACTAAATTAATTATTAAAACTACCCTACTAATCTTATAATATAATTAAAAATAGTCCAAAAAAATTTATTTAGAATCTATCGAAGGAGTCCTTTATGAAATAAAATGCACTATTGCTCAAATTGAACAAATGGGTTGTTACAATAGATACCAATTTATCCATCGTTCGTCCTCGAACGATCAAAGGAAGGTGATGGTAAGATAGGAGAGTTGTCTCAACAATTCTTTCAAAATATTAGTACCCAAGGTCTTATATCAAATTTATCAAACCCACCAATTGAAGATTTGCACTTCTTCACATACAATGCTTCAAATGGGTCTATCTCACTACTCTAGTGATATTTGTTGTTGTATATAGACTCAACTAACAACAAAACTATTTCAAACAATAGACTCTTCAACTGATAATTTCTCCAACTAGACCTTGACACTACCACCAAGACAAATATTATCTTACATAACCATGATAAAATTCTAAATCAATAGGGGCTACAATTAGAAGTGGACTTTAACCAACCACCACACATTCATAATGCACAAATCAAGATTTCCCTTTTAACAATACAATCTCATCACAAGCCTATGTGATTTTATTATTATCTCTAAACATCAATTACTCATCAAGGGAGGATCAACATATATAACCCAAAGAAGAAAATGATCAAGTAACCAACCATCGAGTGATACACTCAAGCATACATGACCTCTAACAACATTGTCAAAATGCTAGATTAGTAGCTATTATATAACCAAACCTAAAGAATGACAAAACTACGATGGCCCTCATATTCCAGCACACATACCTAAACATAATATCGATGATGAGATAAATCTTAAGTCTATCAAAAAACTATAAATTTTCATCGAGATAAAATTTTTAAATCACACTCAAAGTCAACTCCACACCACATCCACATATCATGCTTTAGATACCATTTTAAGTCATCCCATACTTATGCCAACACTTAGGGAAATTTTTGATCACTCAAAATATTGTGTATACTATAAGCTCATAACCTCTTTTCACCATCAAATATCTATGTATCACATCATAACTTTCTATGAGTTCCATCAATAGAGTAGTATTAGTTCAACTCTAAATTTCTAATAAACATGTAGAATTATATCTCACCTTGTGCATCATTCTTAACTCATCTATCCCAATTTAAACAATCTAACCCCACGTAAAATTCTAAATGTGTCATACCTCACTGTTTGTCACCTAAATCAAAACTCAATCTTCATAAAAGTCGATGACAAATTTCTAGTTCACACCTCACAGTCATATCAAAACTCATAGAAAATAAAAATAAAAATATAATTAGTACAACCTTCAACTTCACCCCAAGGGTTTATACGAGAGGTCTTATTCCTTTTACTTTTCTCTAATCTTCTCATGGTGCAAAATTTTAAATATCTCGGCCCTTCAATATATCAGACTTATTTCTCTCTAACTCGCTTACCGATCTCATTCTTTTACCAACAAATCATGACATTTTACTGCACACTCTAAATCAAAACTCCGAGGAAAACTCTTCCTTATCTCCTTTAATAATCAAAGTAACAAACTTTACGACTCAAAACACGCACAGATTCTTCCAGTTACCCAATACACCACACGATTAATCATTTATTACCTTAATAATTCATATCTTGACTAATACTACCAGGAATGTCAACTTAAAATAACGAACTTGAACGGTGATTTCAACCATATAACCAAATTCCCTTATCTATCAAAATTATCTCATAACTTGAAGTTTTTTAGGAATTCATGTATCTTAACTTATCATTGATCTCCTATTCATAGATTTTACCATATATTTGCTAAAAACTCAATACTACTCATTACTAAACTCAAAATCACAAAAGAATTTATCGTCACATTCGAGTTGAATGTATGTACACTCTTTTCTCAAGTCTTTTCCAATCATTTTTGACAAATATGATGAACATGTGACACTATTATCATAACCAGAGAAAAACAGGTGGAATCACCCTTCACAAAATTCAATTTTCAACTCCTTTGAAAATACCCCTTTACCCCTTACAATTTGAGGAAAAAAAAATTATTTTTGCTCTCACTTCTGTCTAAAGGTTACCCTACATTTCATTTTTATTTTATTTTCATTATGACTCTATCTTCTTTAAATTCAATTTGAGTAGTGCCCTAACATCTCCTAAAAAAAATTTATACAACCACATTACTCACTAAATAGTAGAAATCTCAACCTTAGATACTCGCAAGTTTTTATCACCTTACAAAATTTATTTGACCAATAATTTGTATTCTATAATTTGAATCTCCGTCAGCATCCATCACTTACTCCTATTACCATCATGCTTTGTACGCCCTTTTCATCACCACAAAGTTAATTATTTTTTTCCTCGACATGACACCTTAAACTCATATATAGTAATCAAAGTGAAGGGACTAACAAATTATATATGCACTTTCTTACTAAAATCTTCAATTTAATCCACCCAAAGTATACTCACTAGGACTTTATTCCCCTATAAGTTTGTCATTCTAGTATCAACCTATCCCTTGAAACTTAAGATAAGATCACTGCTCCTCATTCAAAACCCTCAAGATGTAATTCACAACCTAAATGTATCAATACTGTACCAAAAATCCACCACTAAAATTTTCCTTAAAAAAATAGTGTTCAATCCAAGCGCCCATAGTAATAAACTAGTTGGTTTCTCAAATGTGAATGCAACACTGAATCTTATTATCTGACTATGCCATACGATTGGTAACTCCTTCAGTAGTGGGTATTCTCATATGATAATCGACATATCCATTTTCATATACCTATAGTACAACACCATGAAAGTCCATTAATTCCACCACTAGAATACATCATACCCTCGCTAAAAATTTACTCAAATAAATTTTTGCCCATTAAGTGACTACAATACGCCATAAAATCTTTTTGGTCTCTCATCCAAAGCAATATTCATTCTTTCATAGCTTAGGTCGACAAAAATAATAAAAAATATATCACACTCTATAACTTTAACCAAGTAAACACCGATAGATTAGTATTATTGTAGTAGTCAATCATGACCTTTTATATATATATATATATATATATATATATATATATATATATATATATATATATATATACACACACACAATCTATGAAATCATAAAAGAGATTATGCCTCAATTGCCTCAACATAATTTCATCATTCGCTATACAACCTATATATGTTAGAAAAAACTCTACTAACTGAATTTTCTAACCTAATGCTGTTTATTTTATAGTTTTTCCTTAGGAAACTTCTTGCCTGTTGTCATATATCTACATAAAGTACAAAATGTTTACATTATAGGCTGCAACACATATCTTCCGTTTCTCTATATTTAGGAAACCGTCTCTCTTCCCATCACTCAAAGTTTGGGGTATATAATTGGATGAAGAAGCGAGAAAATTTTACCTTAAGTCATAAGTAGTGCATTTACTAATCGACACTCAATACGTGACTATCACCACATTTTGCGTATCTCCAAAACTAGTAAGTTAATACTCAACACTAAGCCTTTTCGCGATATTCATTTTATGGTACAACTCAAACCAATCAACAATGAAAGCATAAGCATCTTCATAATCAATACTAATGGATAATTCAACTTTATCAACTTAATAAAAAAACAATCATATTGATCGCTAGTCATAACAGGCCATGTAGTTAATTGAGGAAATATATCTATTTCTAAGGACACATTTTTTTTAGTGTTATTAATTCAATTTATAACACTCTAGTACTAACCATATATGAAATAGAGTGAAGAAGTTCAGATATCAATTTGTATCACCTAGATACCAATTGGATTCAAGTAGTAGCACGAAAGAAAGAGGAAATGAAGTTTCCTAAAGTCCAATAGCTTCTCGAAGAAAAGTAAAGGCATCCCCTTACCGTTCCGCAAGAATCTACTAGACTTGTCCATGAGTGATGAGATCAACGAACCTAACGCTCTGATACCAAGTTTGTCAGGACCCAAAATAAGTCGTGAGTGGCATCCACACTTAATTACCTAGGTGGACGAACCAAGAAATTCAAATCCCAACATGTACCAATAATTCAACTGCGGATAACAAAATATTGCGGAAGCTTCAAAATTTATTAACTATCGTTTTCCAAGACCTGAAAGTCATCACAACAAGTACATCTAATCTCCAATTACTAAGTCTAAGAGTATCAAAGACACCAAAATAAGTGAAATAAAGTAATTCGTGTCCGAAAAACTAAGGACATCAGGTAATGACTGAGAGAATCCAACACGAGCTTGAAAGGATAGCTCACCCTAGAACTTGATATGCGGAAGGCTGGCTAGAACTGAGGGAAATCAGAAGTCATAGGTACACTCGCTGCATTTCATAAAAGGAAAACAAAGAAGAAAACTAGTAGGGCTCAGTACGAGGCAACATGTACTGAGTAAGTATCATCGGTCAACCCAAAATAGTAACTAATATACAAAGAATAATAGTATGAACTCAACTATAGCACTTAACATGTGATAAGCAACAAACAACATGAACAAGTGTCAATAACAATAAAGTAAGCACGTATTAAGTCAAAGGTATCAAGATCACACATGAGGACTCATGCCTCCAACCAAACCATTTTGGGAGTTGAGTTCTTTGAGATTGAGTATATTCCATTAATTCAACATATTATTCCTTTAATATTATCATGTCAGAACGTGACAATCTGATCCAAGAATACTGTGTCGGAATGTGACACTCCGATCCAAGAATACCGTGTCGGAACGTGATACTCAAATCCAAGAATACCGTGTCGGAACGTGACACTCCGATCCAAGAATATCATTAGTTTATCATTTAGTATCACCACTTCTCCATTCGTTAAAAATATTTCATCGAGATTTTTTTATTCAAGGCATCACTTTGATAGATATGGTTTAAGATTATACATTCCACGGTCTCGGGATTTCAGACCAATTACAAAACACACGACCAAGCCACACAATCACACAATCAAGTACATAGAAAACTATACAATATCATTCAATGCATATCATTCACTATTAAGATTTACTATCAAATAGCATAAACCATAACCTACCTCAACCGAAGAATCGAAGTCGACCAATTACTTCTCAATGCTTTTCCTTTCCTCAACGCTTTCGAACCTTTCCCATCTATCAAGTGTATATGCATAGTTTGGAAGTTAACAATCCTATAAATACTCATGTTATTATATGTCTGGCTTAGACCCAAAAATCTCCTAATTCTATAATCAAGTTCCTAAAGTTCAAACCTAAGGGTAAGTCTCTATTAGCATAACTTTCATGTACTACACCTTATAATAACTACACCTTATATTTACTTCAATATATAAAATTTTTTGTTTATAAGGTGGTAAAGCTACCACTGTCATGATACCAGTGGAAGCCAACAGATGAACCTGCCAAATAAACTAACCAAGGGAAACCAATATCACACCAAAATTGTAACGACCTGTTTAGTTGTTTTGAGCAGCAGATTTTATTTCTGGAAAAACTGTCTGAGTCGACGGATCCCACGACGGACCGTCATGGGCACGACGGACCGTCATGGGCACGACGGACCATCATGGGCACGACAGACCATCGAGGGGGTCTCGTTCCAAAACACTTAGAATTCTGAAATTTGGGTGCTGAAATTGACTCTCTGAACTTCGTGACGGAATGGCAGGACGGACCGTCGCAGGCACGACGGACCGTCATAAATATTCAGAATTAACTCTCTGAACTTTGTGACGGATCTGCAGGACGGACCGTCACAGGCTACGTAACCCAGACTGGGTCGGATTTTTGTTAGAGTTTTTAAAGGGGCGTTTTGGACTATTCATGCTTATAATTATAAAGTTAGTGAATTAATATTGATAATCCAATTTCTTGGAGGTTAAAGGAGATAACCTTGGCATAATTAGTGGGTTATTTTTATCATCTTTCATGCTTAATTATATGACAATTAGGGTAAAAGAAAAAGGGTTTGAATAAGAAAAATAGAAAGAACAAAGAGAGGGAGAAAAGAACGAGCGATAGAGAGAGAGACGAACGAAGAGGGAAACAAAGCTTTGGGGAATTTGCTTGCTTGATCACGAATCTTCGGTGGAGGTAGGTTATGGTTTATGCTATTCGTAGTAAACTCTTAATAGCGAATGATATGGGTTGGGTAGTATTATAAAGTCTTCTATATGCTTAATTGTGTCCTTGCATGATGTGATTATATAATGGTGATGAATTAGCATGATGAAGCTATTGAATCTTAAATCCTAAATTTACTTTGTTAATGATGATGCCTTGGTATAAAAGAAGTCTTGATGAACTAAAGTAATGAGATTGATGATGCCTTGGTATAAAAGAAGGCTTGATGAACTAAAGAAATGAGATTAGAGGATCGGGTGTCACGTTCCGACACCAGGATAGTAATAGAGGATCGGGTGTCACGTTCCGGCACCAGGATAGTATATGGATTGGAGTGTCACATTCCGGCACCAGGATAGTATATGGATCGGAGTGTCACGTTCCGACACCAGGATAGTATATGGATCGGGTGTCACGTTTCGGCACCAGGATAGTATATGGATCAGAGTGTCACGTTCCGGCAACAGGATAGTATATGGATCGGAGTGTCACGTTCCAACACCAGGATAGTATATGGATCGGGTGTCACGTTCCGACACCAGGATAGTATATGGATCGGAGTGTCACGTTCCGACACAAGGATAGTAGTAGTGGAGCGGAGTGTCACGTACCGACACAAGAGGAATAAAGATAATGAATCTTGAATTATGATAATATACTAAATTGTAAAGAACGAATTCCCAAATGAGTATGATGGAGAGGCTTGAGTCCTCATTGATGTGCTTAGTGTTGTGACCAAGAGTTATGGTAATTGTTAATGTCGCCTGTTAAGAATATTAGTTGATATTATGTTATTATCTGATATATACTGTTTTCTATTTCGAGTTGGTCGATGATACCTACTCAGTACTTGTGCCTCGTACTGACCCCTACTTGTATTTGTTTTTCTTTGTTAATTGTGGAGTGCAGCAAACGTACCGTCGTCTTCAACTCAACCGCAACTCTAGCCAGTCTTCATCAAGCCAGATTTCAGGGTGAGCTATTGCTTCTAGCTTGGACTGGATCTTCCTCTTCATGTCTTGATGCCTTGAAATTCCGGCATGGACTAGCTTTTACTTATTTTAGCTTCTTAGATACTCTTAGATTAGTAATTTGAGGATAGATGCTCTTGTGGTGATGACTTCCAGATTTTGGGAATAATGATTGATAAATTTTAGAAGTTATTTAATTGATTTCGTTAATGAGTTTTAAGTCTTACGCATTGTATTTTGTTCATTATGTTTGAAATGTTGGGGTTTAGATTGGTTGGTTCGCTCACATAGCAGGATAAGTGTGGCTGCCACTCGCGGCTCGTTTTGGGTCGTGAAAAACTTGGTATCAGAGCATTAGGTTCGTTGGTCTCATCACACAAGAACGAGTCTAGTAGAGTCTTAAGGAACGGTAGGGGGACGCCTTTACTTTTCTTTGAGAGGCTATAAGACTTTAGGAAAATTCCATTCTTTCTTTCTTTCTTTCGTGCTATTACTTGTATCCAATTGGTATCTAGGTGATACAAATTGGTATCTTACCATCTTCACTCTATTTCGCAGATGGTTAGAACTAGAGCCACAACGGCGCCAACACCAACACCAGCAAGACAAGATGCAACTGATCCAGCCATTGGGGCTGTAGCTCGAGGAGGATTAGTCGCAAGAGGCCGTGGTAGAGGTCGCGGGAGGACGTCCTCTAGAGGAAGAGGACAAGCACCTGGCCCATCTAGTACTAGGGCGGTGACTCCTCCACCGACTGAGGAAGTAGTAAGAGAGGGTGAGGAAGGGGAAAGTGAGCAAGTGCAGAATGAGAAATTACCACCCCAACCTACATTAATCAGGTTCTTGCTTATCTTAGTGGGTTATCTGATCACGGCCAGACACCTCCTGTGTTTTCTGCACCAGCACCTCAGGTTTCGGAAGTACGACAGGCCGCTGCTGAGGCTCCCCGCATGGATGCCTCATTGTAAATAGGCACGTTTCCTCGTTTGACTACAGGGCCTATAATGACAAGTTATCAGCATGAACTTTTCAGTAAGTTCTTGAACTTGAAACCTCCAGTCTTCAAGGGTGCTGAATCTGAGGATGCTTATGATTTTCTGGTAGATTGTCATGAGTTACTACATAAAATGGGCATAGTGGAACGATTTGGCGTTGAGTTTGTAACCTATCAGTTTCAGGGAAATGCCAAAATGTGGTGGCGGTCATATGTTGAGTGTCAACCCGCACAGGCACCACCTATGACTTGGGCATCATTCTCTAGCTTATTTATGGAGAAGTATATCCCCCGGACCTTTAGGGATAGGAGGAGAGATGAGTTCTTGAGCCTAGAGCAAGGCAGGATGTCGATTACCGCGTATGAGGCTAAGTTTCGTGCATTATCTAGGTATGCCACCCAGCTTTGTTTCAGTCCACAAGAGCGGATTCACCTCTTTGTGAAGGGGTTGAGGTCAGATTTATGGATTTCAGCCTTACAGGTGGCGGCTACAGCAAAATCCTTTCAGGAAGTGGTAGACTTCGTGATAGAGGTGGAGGGAGTGAAGCCAGATGACTTCACCATGACATCAACATCTAAAAGGTTTCGTAAGGGAGGTGAGTTTAATGGTTCTTACTCTAGAGGGCAGGGTTCCGGAGGTTATCCAGCCCGACCTATTCAGTCCTCACTGCAGACTGTAGTTGGGGGTCCACCGTAGACCAGTCAACACTTCTCCGAGTTTGGAGGTTATCCCCAGACTTCGTCATTCTCACAGAGACCTATGCTTGAATCTAGAGAGTGTTATGGATGTGGGTAGACTGGACACATTAAGAGGCATTGTCCAAAATAGAGTTACAGACCTCAAATAGTCAGAGGTAGAGGTGGTCATGGAAGAGGCCGCCATTCTGGAGGACGTGGTGGCCGAGGTAATGGTGGTTATTAAAAAGGCCGGGGTGACGGGCAAACTAGAGCCACTACAGCACAACATGGTAGGGGCAACGGGCAGACAAGTGATAGGGCCCATTGTTACGCTTTCCCCGGGCGGTCTGAAGCGGAGACATCTGACGCAGTTATCACAGGTAATCTTTTGGTTTGTGATTGCATGGCTTCTGTATTATTTGATCCTGGCTCCACATTTTCATATGTATCTTCCTCATTTGCTACTGGTCTTAAATTACATTGTGAATTGCTTGAGATGCCTATTCGTGTTTCTACTCCGGTGGGTGAGTCTGTGATAGTTGAAAAGGTTTATAGGTCTTGTCTGGTGACTTTTGTGGGGGGCAATACTCATGTAGACTTGGTTATCTTAGAAATGGTTGATTTCGATGTAATTCTGGGTATGACTTGGCTTTCTCTGAATTTTGCAATCTTAGATTGTAATGCTAAAACGGTAACGTTGGCCAAGCCTGGGACAGATCCGTTAGTGTGGGAGGGTGACTACAGTTCCACTCCAGTTCGTATCATCACCTTTCTTCGTGCTAAGAGAATGGTTAGTAAAGGGTGTTAGCGTTCTTGGCACACCTCAGGGATTATACTACCTAAGTACCTTCAATTGAGTCGGTTTCGATAGTCCGTGAGTTTCTGGATGTGTTCCCTGCAGACCTTCCTGGTATGCCACCGGATAGAGATATTGACTTTTGCATTGATCTTGAACCGGGTACTCGACCCATTTCCATACCCCCTTATTGAATGGCTCCAGCAGAGTTAAAGGATTTAAAGTCCCAACTTCAAGAGTTGTTGAGTAAAGGCTTCATTAGACCAAGCGCATCCCCTTGGGGTGCCCCGGTGTTATTTGTGAAGAAGAAGGATGGGAGTTTTCGGATGTGCATAGACTACCGGCAGTTGAACAAGGTAACTATTAAGAACAAGTACCCCATTCCTCGCATTGATGACTTGTTCGATCAGTTACAAGGTGCTTGTGTCTTCTCTAAGATTGACTTGAGATCCGGTTATCATCAATTGAAAATACGGGCAACGGATGTGCCGAAGACTGCTTTTCGAACCAGGTATGGGCATTACGAATTCGTAGTAATGTCTTTTGGTCTTATGAATGCCCCTGCTGCTTTCATGAGCTTGATGAACGGGATTTTTAAGCCATATCTGGATCTCTTTGTGATCGTATTTATTGATGATATACTGATATACTCCAAGAGTAAGAAGGAACATGAGGAGCATTTGAGAATTGTGTTGGAAGTATTAAGGGAGAAAAGGCTTTATGCCAAATTCTCCAAGTGTGAGTTCTGGCTAGATTCAGTGTCCTTCTTGGGGCACGTGGTTTCTAAGGATGGAGTAATGGTGGATCCTTCTAAGATTGAAACAGTGAAGAATTGGGTAAGACCTACTAATGTGTCAGAAGTAAGGAGCTTTGTTGGTTTAGCTAGCTACTACCGTCGATTTGTCAAGGGATTCTCTTCTATTGCTTCCCAATTGACGAACTTGACTAAGCATAATGTTCCATTTGTATGGTCGGATGAATGTGAGGAAAGCTTTCAGAAACTCAAGACCTTGCTGACTACTGCACCTATCCTTACCTTGCCAGTAGAGGGTAAGAACTTCATTGTTTATTGTGATGCATCGTATTCTGGTTTGGGTGCAGTGCTAATGCAAGAGAAGAATGTAATTGCTTATGATTCAAGGCAACTAAAGGTGCATGAACGTAATTATCCGACCCATGATTTGGAGTTGGCTGCGGTAGTATTTGCATTAAAGCAATGGAGACACTATCTATATGGGGTTAAGTGTGAAGTATATACGGATCATCGTAGCCTACAGTATGTCTTTACTCAGAGGGATTTGAATTTGAGATAGAGGAGATGGATGGAACTACTGAAGGACTATGATGTTAGTATCTTGTATCACCCAGGGAAGGCTAATGTTGTGGCAGACGCCTTAAGTAGAAAAGTAGGGAGCATGGGTAGTTTAGCCCACATACAAGTTTCTAGACGCCCATTGGCTAGAAAAATCCAAAACTTGGCTAACGACTTTATGCGACTGGAAATACTAGAGGAAGGAGGATTTTTGGCCTGTGTTGAGGCAAGATCTTCTTTTCTTGAAAAGATCAAGGGAAAACAGTTTGATGATGAGAAACTAAGAAGAATTCGGGATATGGTGTTGCGAGGAGAGGCTAAAGAGGCAATAACCGATAAGGAAGGTGTTTTGAGAATTAAGGGGAGGGTATGTGTGCCCCGTGTTGATGATTTGATCCACACTATTCTTACAGAGGCTCATAGTTCCAGATATTCTATACATCCTGGTGCAACCAAGATGTACCGTGATCTAAAGCAACACTTTTGGTGGAGTAGAATGAAGCGCGACATTGTTGACTTTGTTTCCAAGTGTCCAAATTGTCAGCAAGTAAAGTATGAACACCAGAGGCCCGGAGGAACACTTCAGAGAATGCCCATTCCTGAATGGAAGTGGGAGAGAATTGCAATGGACTTCGTGGTTGGTCTTCCAAAGACATTGGGAAAGTTTGATTCTATTTGGGTAATTGTGGACAGATTAACTAAGTCTGCTCACTTCATTCCGGTCAAGGTGACCTACAATGCAGAGAAGTTAGCCAAACTTTATATCTCAGAAATTGTTCGATTGCATGGAGTTCCACTTTCCGTCATATCAGATAGAGGTATGCAGTTTACTTCTATGTTTTGGAGAACATTGCATGCGGAATTAGGTACTAGGTTGGACCTTAGTACTGCATTTCACCCTCAGACCGCTGGTCAGTCTGAGCGAACGATTCAGGTATTGGAAGATATGCTTCGTGTATGCGTGATAGAATTTGGTGGTCATTGGGATAACTTCTTACCCTTATCGGAGTTTTCATACAATAATAGCTATCACTCAAGTATTGATATAGCTCCATTCGAAGCATTGTATGGGAGGAGATGTAGGTCTCCCATTGGTTGGTTTGATGCATTTGAGGTTAGACCTTGGGGTACTGATCTTTTGAGGGATTCATTAGAGAAGGTGAAATATATTCAAGAAAAGATTTTAGCGGCTTAAAGTAGGCAAAAGGAATATGCATATCGAAAGGTTAGAGACTTGGAGTTCATGGAGGGTGAACAAGTCTTGCTGAAGTTTTCGCCCATGAAAGGGGTGATGCAGTTTGGTAAAAGAGGTAAGCTAAGCCCAAGGTATATTGGACCATTTGAAATACTTAAGCGAGTAGGGGAGGTGGCTTATGAATTAGCCTTGCCTCCAGGGCTCTCCGGAGTGCATCCGGTATTTCATGTGTCTATGTTGAAAAGATACCATGGGGATGGAAACTACATCATTCGTTGGGATTCAGTTCAGCTTGATGAGAATTTGTCTTATGAGGAGGAGCCTGTTGCCATTCTAGATAGAGAAATTCGCAAGTTGAGATCAAGGGAGATTGCATCCATCAAAGTTCAATGGAAGAATCGACCAGTTGAAGAGTCCACTTGGGAGAAGAAGGCTGATATGCAAGAAAGATACCCACACCTGTTTACAGATTCAGGTACTCCTTTTCGCCCTTGTTTTTCTTCTTGTGGTCGTTCGAGGACAAACGATGGGTAAATTGGTATCTATTGTAACGACCTGTTTAGTCGTTTTGAGCAGCAGATTATATTTCTGAAAAAATAGTCTGAGTCGACGGATCCCACGACGGACCGTCATGGGCACGACGGACCGTCGAGGGGGTCTCGTTCCAAAACACTTAGAATTCTGAAATTTGGGTGCTGAAATCGACTCTCTGAACTTCGTGACGGAATGGCAGGACGGACCGTCGCAGGCACGACGGACCGTCACAAATATTTCCACAGAATTAACTCTCTGAACTTTGTGACGGACCTGCAGGACGGACCGTCACAGCCATGACGGACCGTCACAGGCTTCATAACCCAGACTGGGTCGGATTTCTGTTAAAGTTTTTAAAGGGGCGTTTTGGACTATTCATGCTTATAATTATAAAGTTAGTGAATTAATATTAATAATTCAATTTCTTGGGGGTTAAAGGAGAAAACCTTGTCATAATTAGTGGGTTATTTTTATCATCTTTTATACTTAATTATATGACAATTAGGCTAAAAAAAAGGGTTTGAATAAGAAAAATAGAAAGAACAAAGAGAGGGAGAAAAGAACGAGCGATAGAGAGAGAGACGAACGAAGAGGGAAACAAAGCTTTGGGGAATTTGCTTGCTTGATCACAAATCTTCGATGGAGGTAGGTTATGGTTTATGCTATTCGTAGTAAACTCTTAATAGCGAATGATATGTGTTGGGTAGTATTATAAAGTCTTCTATATGCTTAATTGTGTGCTTGCATGATGTGATTATATAATGGTGATGAATTAGCATGATGAAACTATTGAATCTTAAATCCTAAATTTACTTTGTCAATGATGATGCCTTGGTATAAAAGAAGGCTTAGAACTAAAGTAATGAGATTGATGATGCCATTGTATAAAAGAAGTCTTGATGAACTAAAGTAATGAGATTAGAGGATCGGGTGTCACGTACCGACACCAGGATAGTAATAGAGGATCGGGTGTCACGTTCCGGCACCAGGATAGTATATGGATCGGAGTGTCACGTTCCGGCACTAGGATAGTATATGGATCGGAGTGTCACGTTCCGGCACCAGGATAGTATATGGATCGGAGTGTCACATTCCGACACCAGGATAGTATATGGATTGGGTGTCACGTTCCGATACCAGGATAGTATATGGATCGGAGTGTCACGTTCCGGCACCAGGATAGTATATGGATTAGAGTGTCACGTTCCGACACCAGGATAGTATATGGATCGGGTGTCACGTTCCGACACCAGGATAGTATATGGATCAGAGTGTCACATTCCGACACCAGGATAGTAGTAGTGGAGCGGAGTGTCACGTACCGACATAAGAGGAATAAAGATAATAAATCTTGAATTATGATAATATACTAAATTGTAAAGAACGAATTCCCAAATGAGTATGGTGGAGAGGCTTGTGTCCTCATTGATGTGCTTAGTGTTGTGACCAAGAGTTATGGTAATTGTTAATGTCGCCTGTTAAGAATATTAGTTGATTTTATGTTATTATCTGATATATACTGTTTTCTATTTCGAGTTGGCCGATGATACCTACTCAGTACTTGTGCCTCGTACTGACCCCTACTTGTATTTGTTTTTCTTTGTTAATTGTGGAGTGCAGCAAACGTACCGTCGTCTTCAACTCAACCGCAACTCTAGCCAGTCTTTATCAAGCCAGATTTCAGGTTGAGCTATTGCTTCTAGCTTGGACTGGATCTTCCTCTTCATGTCTTGATGCCTTGAAATTCCGGCATGGACTAGCTTTTACTTATTTTATCTTCTTAGATACTCTTAGATTAGTAATTTGAGGATAGATGTTCTTGTGGTGATGACTTCCAGATTTTGGGAATAATGATTGATAAATTTTAAAAGTTATTTAATTGATTTCGTTAATGAGTTTTAAGTCTTCCGCATTGTATTTTGTTCATTATGTTTGAAATGTTGGGGTTTAGATTGGTTGGTTCGCTCACATAGTAGGATAAGTATGGGTTCCACTCGCGGCTCGTTTTGGGTCGTGACAAAAACCGACGAAATCCATTCAGAATCACGAAAATAACAATGATAATATAATTTTGTAAATTTTTTACCTGTAGTCCATTTATTGCTTTAATAAACATTACTTTAATCATTAAACAATTTCCCTTTAACCAATCAGTTTTATATATTGTCCCACGTTTCAATTGTAACAACATATGTACCCACCTGTAATTTCTGTCTAATAAAATAACAATATAATGCATTCTCGCTTAAATAAACAATCAACATATATACAACTAGTTGTTGTCCTGCACTTTTATAGGGATTAAACATAATTGACTAATTTAATACTTAATATTAAAATAATATTTTCATTCTAACATATTAGCAATACACAAATTCAAGTATTGAAGTTTCTACCTGGGGAGCTCATGCGCCTCCTGCGAATCGTGTCGCCATCGATAAGTTCCTTTTGAGTTTATGACTCAAGATAGGAACCCTGATTATTAATGAATAATTATAAAAGTGTGAAAGTAACCCACTATAAATTATAATGTTATTTCTTTAACCACCAACTAAATTGATTATTAAAACTATCCTACTAATCTTATAATACAATTACAAATAGTCCAAAAAAAATTTATTTAAAATCTATCGAAGGAGTCCTTTATGAAATAAAATGTTCTATTTCTCAAATTGAACAAAGGGGTCGTTACATGTGCGGAGATGTCCAATCACTTTTGTCTAGCATTAGTGTAACGACCTGTTTAGTCGTTTTGAGCAGCAGATTTTATTTCTGGAAAAACTGACTGAGACGACGGATATTACGATGGACCGTCATGGGCACGACGGACCGTCGAGGGTGTCTAGTTCCAAAACACTTGGAATTCTGAAATTTGAGTGCTGAAATCGACTCTCTGAACTCTGTGACGGACCTGCAGGACGGACCGTCACAGACACGACGGACCGTTGTGAGGTTTCGTTTCAAAACACTTCAACTCTTGAGAATTTGGGTACTGGGAGCAATTCTCTGTCCGTCGTGACGGAAGTGCAGGACGGACGTCGTAGGCACGACCGACCGTCACAGACTCTTCGAGAAAAGTTAGTCTCTGATCGTTGCGACGGACCTGCAGGACGGACCGTCGCAGGAACGACGGGCCATCACAGGTTGTGTAATCCAAGTCTGGGTCGGATTTCTGGTTATGTTTTAAAGGGGCGTTTTGGACTATTCCTGCTATAATTATAGATTTCGTGGGTTAATATTAATAACTCAATTTCTTGGGGGATAAAAGAGGTAACATTGAGTTAAATTGTGGGTTATTATTGTCATCTTTTACACTTAATTATATATTAATTAGGGTAAAAGAAAGAGGATTTTGAATAAGAAAAATAAAAAAAGAACAAAGAGAGAGAGAGAGAGGATCGAACGAGAAGAGAGACGAAACAAGGGGAAGAACCAAGCTTTGGGGAATTTGCTTTCTTGATCACTAATCTTCGGTGGAGGTAGGTTATGGTTGTTTCTATGATATTCGTACTAAACTCTTAATAGCGAATGATATGTATTGGTAGTATTGTAAAATCCTTCTATATGCTTAATTGTATGCTTGCATGAATATGATTATATGATTGTGATAAAATAAGCATGATGAAGCTATTGAATCCCAAATCTTGAAAGAAACCCTAATCTACTTTGTTAAAGGGGTTGATGATGCCTTGATGTAAAAGAAGGCTTGATGAACTAAAGTAATGAGATTGATGATGCCTTGGTATAAGAAAAGGCTTGATGAATTGATAGAATGATGTTAGTGGATCGGAGTGTCACGTTCCAACACATAGAATTAAGGGATCGGGTGTCACGAACGTACACGTAGAATTAGGGGATCGGAGTGTCACGTTCCGACACATAGAATTAGGGGATCGGGTGTCACGAACCGACACGTAGAATTAGGGGATCGGAGTGTCACGTATCGACACATAGTATTAGGGGATCGGGTGTCACGAACCGACACGTAGAATTAGGGGATCGGAGTATTACGTACCGACACATAGTAGTAGGAGATCGGAGTGTCACGTACCGACACAAGAGGAAGAAAGATAACGAATCTTGAAAGATGTTAATATACTCAATATAATGAACCTAATTCCCAAATGAGTATGGTATTGAGGCTTGAGTCCTCATGGATGAACTTGGTGGTACTTATTAATGATTATAGAACTTGTTGTTGTTACATGTGGAGTATTGTAGTTGGTTTTTATGATATTAACTGATATATACTGTTTTCTATTTTGAGTTGGCCGATGATACTTACTCAGTACCCGTGTTTTGTACTGACCCCTACTTGTTGCTTCTTTCTTTGTTATTTTTGGAGTGCAGCAAACGCGCCGTCGTCTTCAACACAACCGTAATTCTAGCCAGTCTTCAAATACACCGGATTTCAGGGTGAGCTAATGCTTCTAGCTTGGACTGGATCTTCTTCTTCATGTCTTGATGCCTTCAAGTTCCGGTATGGACTAGCTTTGTTTTATTTTATCTTATTAGAATACTCTTAGTTTAGTAATTTGATCATAGATGTTCTTGTGATGATGACTTCTAGATTTTGGGGAATAATAGATGTTGAGTTTTTAGAAGTTATTGAATTGGTTTTATTAATGAGTTTAAGTCTTCCGCATTACTCTCTGTTGATATTATATTGAAATGATGGGTTTGTATTGGTTGGTTCGCTCACATAGGAGGGTAAGTGTGGGTGCCAGTCGCGGCTCGGTTTTGGGTCGTGACAAACTTGGTATCAGAGCATTAGGTTCGTTGGTCTTATCACACAAGAAAGAGTCTAGTAGAGTCTTAAGGAACGGTAGGGGGATGCCTTTACTTTTCTTTGAGAGGCTATAAGACTTTAGGAAAATTCAATTCTTTCATTCTTTCTTTCGTGCTACTACTTGAGTCCAATTGGTATATAGGTGATACAAATTGGTATCTGACCATCTTCACTCTATTTCGCAGATGGTTAGAACTAGAGCAACGACCGCGCCAGCAGCAACAACGGCAAGGAAAGAAACGTCTGAGCCAGCCACTGGGGCTGTAGCTCGAGGAGGATCAGTGGTAAGAGGCCGTGGTAGAGGTCGTGGGAGGACGTCCTCTAGAGGAAGAGGACGAGCACCTAGCCCATCTGGTACTAGGGCGGTGACTCCTCCACCGACTGAGGAAGTGATAAGAGAGGGTGAGGAAGGGGAGAATGAACAAGTGCAGAATGAAGAATTACCACCACAACCTACCCCAGAAATGATTAATCTGGTTCTTGCCTTTCTTAGTGGGTTGTCTGATCAGGGCCAAACACCTCCAGTGTTTTCTGCACCAACACCTTAGGTTCCGGAGGTACAATATGCGGCTACTGTGGCTCCCCGCATGGATGCCTCATTGGAAATAGGCACGTTTCCTCGTCTGACTACAGGGCCTATAATGACAAATGATCAGCATGAACTTTTCAGTAAGTTCTTAAAATTGAAACCTCCAGTCTTCAAGGGTGCAGAATCTGAGGATGCTTACGATTTTCTGGTTGATTGTCATGAGCTACTACACAAGATGGGTATAGTAGAACGGTTTGGTGTCGAGTTCGTGAGTTATCAGTTTCAAGGGAACGCCAAAATGTGGTGGCGGTCACATGTTGAGTGTCAACCAACAGAGGCACCACCTATGACTTGGGCATCATTCTCTAGCTTGTTTATGGAGAAGTATATCCCCCGGACTTTGAGGGATAGGAAAAGAGATGAGTTCTTGAGCCTAGAGCAAGGTAGGATGTCGGTTACTGCATACGAGGCTAAGTTTCGTGCGTTATCCAGGTATGCCACCCAACTTTGTTTCAGTCCACAAGAGCGGATTCGCCGTTTTGTGAAAGGGTTGAGGTCAGAATTGCGGATTTCAGCCTTACAGGTAGCGGCTACGGCAAAATCCTTCCAAGAAGTGGTAGACTTTGTGATAGAGGTGGAAGGAGTGAAGCCAGATGACTTCACCCCGACATCGACATCAAAAAGGTTTCGAAAGGGAGGTGAGTTTAATGGCTCTTACACTAGAGGACAGGGTTCAGGAGGTTACTCAGTCCGGCCAATAAAGTCTTCACTATAAACTGTAGTTGGGGGTCCACCTCAGACCGGTCAACACTTCTCTGAGAGACCTATGCTTGACTCCAGAGAGTGTTATGGATGTGGGGAGACTGGATATTTTAGGAGGAATTGTCCAAAACAGAGTTACAGACCCCCAATAGCTAGAGGTAGAGGTGGTCATGGTAGAGGCCGTTTTTCTAGAGGACGTGGTGGTCGAGGTAATGGTGGTCACCAAAACGGCTGAGGTGATGGGCAAACTGGAGCCACTACGGCATAACATGGTAGGGGCAATGGACAGACTGGTGATAGGGCCCATTGTTACGCTTTCCCTGGGAGA
>CM064972.1:67716370-67810694 GCA_032847665.1 Solanum chilense | reverse complement strand
TACTTAATGATAATGTATCTCGCGTATCAAGTTAATGTATAGGAATTTCTATAATTATAAACTTATAAGGAACAAATGACAATTTTGCCTTAAAAATATGTGATTTATCTCCTTTCACTCTATTAATATAGTAATATTATAGTATCCCTAATATTTATTGTTTTTTAAAGTATGTGTCAAGTCAATAGTGGACAATTATAACTTGATCGAGGGAATGTAATTTTAAGAAAAAGATGAGAGCAACTATTCACGCATATACTTTCTTTGTCCTAAAACAAATGTTTCAAAAAAAATATATATCTCAAAAAAAGTGTCTTCCTAAGAAATTCAAAATAAATATCATCATAGAAAATAAAATATAATTTTTTTTTATAAGAATTGTCACATGTAATATTATACTAGACGGTGGTTCAATACAAAATAAGTGGTTCTTGTCACAAATATTATAAATCTATACATACTTTATATATACATTACATTTGTAATTGAACTGTGTCTATGCATTTATGTGATGCTATTTACAGATAGGTGTTTGTAATAGTCATCTTGCCTTGACGATGTAATACCTATAGTTGGGAAAAACATTTTTAAGTTGTAAAATGTGTAATAATGAAGTATGGTAGGTTGTCGCCTACCTTGTTAAAGCCTCGGACATTATGCATATTCTTGTTTACAATTTTGGCAATGAATATGCAAAAAGATAGCCATTTGAGTATTAAATGTTTATATTTATATAACATGACTTTGAAGTTAAAAGACATAAAACGAATAACAATGATGAGGGCTTGGCAATAATTGATAACTTGACTTGTTACTATATAAGATAAGTAGACATTTTTCAAAGATAATAAAATCATTTTCTCCTCCCAATGAAATGAAGCATTTTTAATTTCCTGTACTAGTAATGTAGATGCAGTGGGTTTTTACAAAAATGAAAATGAAAACCCATAATCATAACATTTAGCAATACATAGCTGAAAACTAAGTTCCATTAGATAAGTTTCAATTTGTTTTGGCTTTGCATCCCTTTTTATTTACAAGTCATCATCCCCTTTATGTAAACTTGTAGGGTGCGGTCGCTTCAATTTTGTCTTTCATCTATTATAATTAAGACTCTTGGTGAACTTGACAAAAACAATTGAGTCACACATATCATCAAACAGTTTCTTCTTCAACAAGTATAAAATTTCTTCTCTACACAAATCAACTTGGGTATAACATTTCTTCTCTACATAAGTAAGAAACTAATCATATTTAATTATAAGTTTTCACAATTTTATCCCCAAAATTGAGTGAAATATAGAATAAGCAGTGTGTTAACTTTCTCCAATCAGAGTACAATGACAATTACTACTATTGAGAAAACTATAGCAAATCAATTCAATCGCACGCCAAGAATAATAAGAAACAAAGTCATCACAGATTACCAACAAAAAACAAAATTTGTATTCTTCTATCAGAAAAAAATATGACAAGTGAGGAGAATTTGATGAAAACATAGCAAGTGTTCTTTGAAGTTCTACGGAACAAAATAAAAAAGTGTATGTAATGTCTGTAAAGTTGAGAGCCACGTGGAATATGGATGATGCTATGAAACTTATGTGATAAGACTAATATACCCTTAGATGTGAATTTATTTTCAAGAAACTGAAAAGTTGATACTGAGCTGCTTCTCATACTTCTAACAAGCCCAACACAATCAGTATTATTATTGCATTTTTCGGCTATGTTTCATACATATTTACATATCATTCCTATATAGAAGTGGGAGTTAATAGGGACTAACAATGCAATACGATTTGTACAACAAGCTAACAAATGTGTATAGAAGTGGGAGTTAATAGGGACTAACAAAGCAATACGATTTGTACAACAAGCTAACAAATGTGTACTTTACTCTTATTTATTAGTTTGGTCTATCTATTGACATGTGTAGTACAATAGTACTTTTTAGTGACACGTGGATTCCACCTTCTTTACTCCATTGGTTTCCAGTAGCTTTCATTTCTTCTTTCTTACGATGCTAAACAATGGAAGAAACACTAATCTTTCGACTTCCACGGCTCTGATAAAATTAAACAAGAAGGCTGGTGTTCAAGATTAAATCGATCATTTAGGACTCCAGTAAATTCATCTTTTCTTGGTTGTCACAGATATGGTCTTTTCTTCGTCTCTTTTCCCCTTTGGCGGTGAAATTTTTCCCACCAAGTCATCTATGTTCTAATTTTGATATCATGTTGGTTGATTAAAGTAAATGATGCTACAGAATGTAGTTTTATAAGACTCGATTTTTAGTTTTCCTTGTAAAAATACTTAAGCTAATCTTATTTGAGGATTTCTAGATGTAAAATCATGAATTAGTTTTATATTGCTTATTTGATTTTGATTTTTACTGCGGCTAATAAATGACTACTACACAAAATATGTCAAAAAATTGCCAACAAGACGATTCAAGTGATACGAATTAATGATATTGATTCAATTAGGACACTTAATCAAGAGAAAAAAGATCCAAACATATCAGGCCAGACTTTTGTATTTTCACCAAACTATTAAGGATCTGACTTTTGCAAATTAGAGATTATATTATTTTTACTTCTAAAAAAATTGATGATAGACGCAAATTTTGTGTTTTCTGTTTGTACTAGCATGTTATTGGCCTTCATGTTTACAGGTCGGGTTTCCTCTGCACGTCACTTATTTGATGAAATTTCCTTTAAACTCTGAAGGAATATAAAAAAAATAATTTGAACTATATATAACACGTTCTTCACATAGAACTACTTCCAACCAACGTAGTTAACAAGTCAGGTGGAACCCCAGAAGTTTAAGGTAATAATCTGTTGAAGACAACTTCTTCTTTCTGGATACTACCTTGTACACTCATGTAGTATTATCGTTTTTGCACTTCTCTCTAATTCTAAGGTGAAGAGTCTCTCAAAACTTGTTGTGGGACAATACTAGATTTTCAAATTACATTTCAAGAACTGATTTCACTCACTTCTTTATTATGAATTTGAGTTTTCTTCATCCTTATCCATCTTCCACTTTAATTTACATTTTGTCTAGATGATACACCTTCTCAGCGCATACATATAGAGATCCTGTAATTTGATCCATATGATAGATGAAAAGAATTAAAAAAAAACTCGATAGAACCATTGACAAAGTCTAGACTATCAAAAGTGAAAAGTGATCTACACTATAGCTTCTACCATTCCATCTCTTATTGTTGCTTTTTTAGTGCTTAAATAAGTTTATTTGTTTTCCAACATGGGGGGTAATAAGTGTTTTTTCCTGTAGTATGGATATAGAGAATTTGTTTCTCTTTACTATTCAAGAGTTCATGAGGCGAAAGAGACTCAAGTCAAAATAATCGCACTGTTTCTATACCTTATCTCAAGTTACCCCTTAGCGCAGATATGAGGCACTTTGTCAGAAATCATTCGTTTATCAACAAGTCATATTGCTTGAAATCACACACACAACACATACAAGAAGAGTTCGAGTGTGAAAGCATTTACTTATATACTTGCCAAACACTTAAGTAGCAAATAATGTATTTGATCTCTTTATTTGACAATTGAGACTTCAATCACGTTGAGCAGTAGAATCTCAATTTGTTTAATAAATTTTAATTTCTGAGGAGGCTCTGCATAACTTATGTACTTGCTCGCATTTGGATTGTCCTTATACTATTGTCGTATAAATAAGAAAGAAAAAACCATGCTTTCTTAGTGAGTTGAAGTAGACTTGCCCTAGGTGTCAATAAGTTGAGATTATTCATTTGTATGCTTATTTATGACTATAATTACTTATAAAATTCTCTTTGAAGAGTAAATTTGCAGATGATAAGAGTTAAGAAAATCTTTTAAGGCTTATCAAAATTCTCTTAATTTTGCTTCTAAATTCTACTTCTATACTCTGTACCCTTAGCCTAATTATCAAAACTAATTTGGAAACTATAGTTGGCTAATATCATTGACGTTCTATACTGAGTTTGAATTCTTCCTTTTATTCCAATTGACGATCTTCATATATATTGTTCTTCCTCTTTAGATATGCATGTATATAAATTTCAAGACGAGTGATGGACAGACATATCTCCTTTTTCTAAATTCGTTGTAATAAGTATGTTATTTCTTTGACGTGGAAGCTGAATAAATGTTGTCAACATGTAATCCTGTGTTTTTCTTTTATTTGAAATCTAGATAAATGTCGTTTATGATTTCCTGTTTTGGGTGTCTCTTTTTTCATTAGGATATATATTTTTCCCATTTTATTTCAGAACAATTTCTTTGGTGCCTTTTATTTTAGGTTCTCATAGTTCTACACTTCTATACATACTTTATCAAGCAATGAATGTAACCAATCAACTTCCATTTTTTCATGTTATTTAGTATTTGACAAGTTCGTTATAAAATGCCATAGATGAAATCTTGATAAAATTGTGCTTGACAGTGTATTAAAGAAAGAACAAAGAAGCTCTGGAAATTCAAGAAATCATATAACAAATGAGGTGCTCTTTTGAGATGCCAAATGTATTATTGAAACCATTTAACAAGTATGAGGGATTGCTAATAGAATTCAAAGCTTAAACTAATGTTGACATATGTAGTAGCTGCTAACATACTATATATTTACAATTGTAGGTTTATGAGCCTATTAATTGTGTTTAATGAAGTTAATTTATTTGTAGCGGATAGATCATTTGTATGAGTACATAGTGAGAAATATGTTGTTGTAAAGTTAAAATAGATTGTAGGAATATATGTTAAACACACCTAATCTTCACTATATGAGCTCATCATCCATGGCAGATCTCATACGTATTTAGAGAGAAAAAGAAAGAGAAGAGTTCTTCATTAGTTTCAAACTTGAAGAAGAAGAAGCTACATATAAAGGACTAACTAATATGGTTTCTTATACTAACTAACTAACAACCTTCTAACAACTTTCTAACTAACTCTAACTAACTTTATACACATCATTAAGTAATTCCTATCTCATTATTCCCCCTCAAGCTTGTGGGTGCAAAGACATTCAACACACCAAGCTTGCTTATCAAATGTTCATGTTGAGCTCTAGGTAATCCTTTTGTCAATATGTCTGCCAACTGCACCTTGGAACTTATATATTCTGTTCTGATCAGCCCTGTTTGTATTTTTTGTCTGATAAAATGGCAATCGATTTCTATGTGCTTGGTTCTCTTGTGAAACACTAGATTGGCTGCTATTTGCAAGGCTGCCTTACTGTCGCTGTATACTATAGCTGGTTGCTCAACTTCACTTCCCAATTCCTTCAGCAAAGCATCAATCCATACTAACTCTAAAACTGCATTAGCCATACTTCTGTATTCAGCTTCAGCTGAGCTCCTCGAAACCACATTTTGCTTCTTAGATTTCCATGACAACAATGTTTCACCATGTTTAACTAGAAAACCTGATACTGATCTCCTTGTATTTGGGCATGCTGCCCAATCTGCATCACAATACACATTCAATTTGTTTGATCTTTTGCTGCTCAGTAGTACTCCAAGTCCTGGCTCCCTCTTGATATATTTCATTACTCTCACAGCTGCTTCCCAGTGTGATCTCTTGGGTTGGTGTAAAAATTGACTAAATGTTTGAACAGAATAAGCTATGTCTGGCCTTGTCATAGTCAAATATAACATCTTCCCTATCAATCTTTGATACTGTTCCTTGTCTTCAAATAGTTCATCATCCACTTCTCCAGTTAGATGATCTAATTCTTGGATTGTTAGTCTAACATTGGCTTCAAGAGGTGTCCAAGCTGGTTTAGCATTTCCTAAACCCAAATCTGAAATAATTTCCAAGGCATACTTCCTTTGATTCATCAAAATGCCTTTTGCTGATCTACTGAATTCCATTCCCAAAAAGAATTTCAATTCTCGAAGATCCTTAATCTTAAAAGCCTTGTGTAAAATGGCTTTTGTGTGCTCTATAAGTCCCAGATTGCTACCTGTCACTAACATGTCATCTACATAGACAAGAATCACTACCATGTCTGATCCTTTCCTTTTAATGAATAAGGAATGATCTAGACTACTCTGAACAAAACCAGATTCCAGTAATGCTTCACTTAACTTCAAGTTCCATTGCCTGCTTGCTTGTTTGAGACCATAGAGGGATTTGACAAGTCTGCATACTAAACCAGATTCCCCCTGACTGTCAAAACCCTCTGGCAACTGCATATACACCTCATCATGAAGATCACCTTGTAAGAAAGCATTATAAACATCTAATTGATGAACAAACCAATTATGTTGAGCAGCTAAAGATAAAACAGTCCGGACAGTAGCAATCTTAACTACTGGTGAGAAAGTCTCATGGAAATCAAGCCCCTCTCTTTGTGTGAAACCCTTTGCCACCAATCTTGCTTTAAATCTCTCAACATCACCATTAGCCTTCAACTTGACTTTATAAACCCATTTACAGCCTATAGGAACTTTGCCTGTTGGTAGAGGAACCAAATCCCATGTGTGATTATCCTGAAGAGCTTTTATTTCAGATTGCATAGCTTCTAGCCATCTGACATCTAATATAGCTTCCTTGTATGTAGTTGGTTCAGTAACAGCAGAAAAAACCTGCAGGTATTGTTGATAAGTTGGGGATAGATTGGTATATGAAATAGAGGCTGCTATAGGATACAGAACATTATTTGTTGATGGCTTAGAAACATATTCAGACAGCCATAAAGGTTGTTTAGTAATCCTTATGGATCTTCTGAGAGGCACAACAGGAGAAACAATAGGTGAAGATGATGATGGATGTAGTGATTCTGTTGCTGTAAACATTAGGGGTGATGAATCATGTGATGTTTCTACATCATCAATTGGACATGAAGAAGATATAGGACAAGATTTAGGTGCAGGTGAATGAGTTTGAAAAGGAAATTAATCCTCATGAAATATCATATCTCTGTTAAAAAAGAACTTCTGCTTTTGTAGATCAAAACAAACATATCCCTTTGTGACACTGGAGTAACCCATAAACACTGATCTCACAGCCCTGGGTGCAAACTTATCAATCCTAGGCAATGTACTTGCAAAACATAAACAACCAAAGGTTCTTAAGTGTGTGATACATGGCTTCTTCCCAAAAAATGCTTCATAAGGTGATTTTCCTTCAAGAGTTTGTGAATGCAGTCTATTTATAATGTATGCTGCAGTAAGAACACAATGTCCCCAGAATTTGATTGGAATGTGGCCTTGGAATCTTAGAGCTCTAGCAACCTCAAGCAGATGTCTATGTTTCCTTTCAACAATACCATTCTGTTGAGGAGTATGAACACAAGTCCTATAATGAATAATTCCTAAGCCTTTGAACAAATCCTGCATAGAATTGCTGATGAATTCTCCCCCATTATCAGTCCTCACTCCTTTAATATTTGCATTAAACTGAGTAGCAATCATCTTTAAAAAATGCTTCAAAATAACAAGCACAACAGATTTGAACTTCAATAAGAAAACCCATACTGTTCTCGAAAAGTCATCAACAATGGTGAAAAAGAACTTATTTCCATCAAATGTTGGAGTGTCATAAGGCCCCCATACATCTAAATGAAGCAAATCAAAAATCCTTGTAGATTTAGTGCTACTACTATAGAAAGGAAGTCGAGTATGTCTAGCTAGTGAACATATCTCACAAGTACTTAAAACTGATTTGCAATTGTCAACAGAATAGCCTAACAAATCCTTTATAGATCCTACTGATGCATGAGCTAATCTTCTATGCCAAAGCATGATGTCCAGTTTGTCAGCATGAGCAGCAAAGCTTTTGACATTGCTAGTTCCTGAAACTTTATGGTTTGATGAACTTGTTTGAACCAAAAAATAGAGACCATCCTTTTCTTTACCAATCCCCTCCAGTTTCCCACTGGAAAGATCCTGGAACACACAAAATCTAGGGTAAAATGATACAAAGCAATTAAGCTCCTTAGTAACTTTGGCTACAGATAAGAGATTGTATTTAAACTCAGGCACATATAGAACATCATGCAATTTTCCTGTATCTGTGAAACTGCAATTACCCATATGAGTCACAAAAGTCACACCTCCATTAGGTAAATGAACCTTTCTATTTTGATCAGGCCTAACAGTTTGCACATTATGTAGCACTTCTAAGGTAGAAACCATATGATTTGTTGCACCACTAGCAATTATCCAAGGCAAATCTGTGAGTTTAATGACATTAATGTGAGCCATACCTGCCATATTGGCCATCACATTAGCTGTGGAAGTATCTCCATCTAGCATATGTTGAATGTGATCATGTTGCTCATCAGTCAAAGAAGGTGCTCTAGGTGGATTTCTTGCACCTGAATGCATTGAAGAATTATCAGTCTGGACATTATTAGCATTATAGGCATTGTTACCTGTCCCTTTCTTCTTGAATTTCCAATCTGGTGGATAACCATGAAGTCGAAAACAGTTAGCCTCTACATGTCCTTGATTCTTGCAATAATCACACTTCAAATCCCAATTCTTCTTCCCTTTATAATATTGATTGGAGTTAGATTTAGACTGTGAAGTAACTCCTTTACTGTAACGAGGAGGTCCTCCTCTTCCTGCCATTAGAGCAGCTAAATCTGCACCTTCTTCACTCATAGATGTAGATGTGAGTGATCTTTGACTCTCCCTTTCAATAAGCATAGCATAGGCTTTGTTAATAGTGGGTGTAGGTTCAACCATCAATATATGACTACGTGATTGTTCATAGGTTTCATTCAACCCCATCAGAAATTGCATCAACTTTTGTTTCTCCATATGCATAGATAGATCCTTAGAATTTGGACAGTTACAGGGTGGAGGTGTAATACTAGCAAACTCATCCCATAAATTTCTCAGCTTAGAGAAATAAGTTTCTATACTGTCAACACCCTGTACAGTGGTGGCTATGGCTTTATGCAACTGATAGATCCTTGATGCATTCACTTTGTCAAAACGCTCTCGAAGATCCTCCCAAACAGCTCGTGCACTCGTTGTATAGACAATTCTTGTATGCAAATCATGAGTTACAGAGCTCATAATCCAACCTTGAACAATCGCATTACATCGATCCCATTGATGCCCTAATTCAGTTCCGAAATCCTCCTTTTTCCAGCTGCCATCAACAATACCCAGCTTGTTCTTCCCAAGCAATTGGATTCGCATGGCTCTGCTCCAAATGGAGTAATTATCTGATCCTGTTAGCTGCATCGGAATGATGGATGTACCTGTAGTATCGGATGGATGTAGAAAGAGTGGATGACTGTGATCGAACTTGAGATTCGCCATTGATGCCATCAGCGGAGCAGTAATTGAAGAACACAAGTTTAGCAGAACTTGTAATTGTGAATGTATGGCTCTGATACCATGTTAAACACACCTAATCTTCACTATATGAGCTCATCATCCATGGCAGATCTCATACGTATTTAGAGAGAAAAAGAAAGAGAAGAGTTCTTCATTAATTTCAAACTTGAAGAAGAAGAAGCTACATATAAAGGACTAACTAATATGGTTTCTTATACTAACTAACTAACAACCTTCTAACAACTTTCTAACTAACTCTAACTAACTTTATACACATCATTAAGTAATTCCTATCTCATTAATATAATCGTAAAACATATTCGTATAGTCTTTATTTGTTAAATAAGTTATTCTTGGAGCCTATAGAGAATGCTAAGAATTTGAGTAGAGAGAGGCATGAATTTCAATACAAACATGTAGTGCCTTAATCTTTTAAAATTTATAATTTAATAATTATCTTTTGATGTGTGTGTGTGTAAACATCTATTTATCTTTTGTACACATTTTATCAAAAATATTCGGAGAACTGAAACACAAAGTTAACTAGATTCACACTATTTCAGGTTAGGGAACAATGTAATGAAATTTAGAGGAAATCACCCATTATGCTTCTTCCATTAAAAGAAAATATAATTTTTCCTTGATAAATACCCTCTTGAAGTGAAGCGAAGACATTTTGAAGGAAAAGAACTTGAGGGAACTTATGGGGAGTCGTTAGTTCATTGAGGTTTCTCCTATGATTATTTTTTTGAATTCTATCTGTCATAAGATACTTTTTACCATTGTGTGGTAATTTCGTTTGTCAATGGAGTTTAAGATGCCTCTTTAAATAAAAAATTGATTGACGTTTGCCCCACTTTTGAGAGATAACATGAGCTCCTCTTTTGTTGTCAAGGTGCATTCTGCAAAGAAGTGACAACTAAAGAGCTAATGTGGTGGTTGTTGGCTATAGAGTTGTTTGTGAGGACTAAAGCACTTCTCTGTCAGCGAGTGCGATTTTCCCTACACGAAGAATCCACAAGGAGCCAATTAAAGCAGGAGCATCTCACATGATGCCATAATACAATCTGTAAGTAAGTTACCAGATGTGCATAAAATAATTTTAACTGCAACAACAAATAAAAGTGAAAAAAATACTAACAGTAGCAGTCGGACTAAAATATAGAGAATTTGAAAAGTGCTTATAATTGTGAGTGCTCTTTTTCATTACTAAAAATATTAGGATAAAAAGTTGAACATAATTTTATATTACTGTATCCACTCTTAAATAGATAAAGTGAATCACTTAAGCGTGAGCTGCGAATGTTTTCTTTCGCAATCAGGTACTTTTTTAATTACATTTTGTACCTTACAATGTTAGACATTTTCCTCAATATAAAGTGACAGAACTTACTTTTTTGAGCTTGAACTTCAGGTGTAATTTCTATTGTATCTATTTTTCTTTTCTTTAATTTATTTATTTTCTTATACTTTTTAAGTCATAGATATGATTTGTAATGGTTTGATATCATCTTAGAGCTTTATGATATGTCAAACTGACTAGAGAAAGGAATTGTGCATGGCATGAGTGAGACAATATGTCAAGCAGTTCGGTCAAAGAATCTGTGAGGGAGTTTAACTACTTGGTTGAATTTTATTATAGAATTATGTATCATGATGCCTTTGAGTAAAAAAAAAAAGATAGGGACGGATTCAAGTTCTCACTAAATAAATCCTTATCCATTCACAAGATTTTCATGAGCTGTGTACTGAGATGTCTGCTCTACTTAAAGATGGAAGAGAACACCATTTTACCTAAAAAGGGAAACTCTTTAAGCATCAAGATTAGGCTTATATATAGCTTCTCTATAGAAGGAGAAAAGCAAAGGAACTTCATAGTAGTACTACAACACCAAGCTTAATGCTTGATTGATGAACTTCATAGTAGTTTTTCTATATATTGCCTTAATTGTGGCCAATATGATTGTCTTAATGATGATCTTTTCTCAGCTAATGGCTCTGATTAACATTGTAGCGCTACACTATGAATTCAAATATTGGAACATACTCATAAAAGATGTTAAACTAGAGTCTGAAGCACAAACTTATGAACAACCTTTGTTGATGTTATACCTTATGTCACGACCCAAAACCGGGACGCGACTGGCACCCACATTTACCCTTCTATGTTAGCGAACCAACCCATATAAACCTTAACATTTCAATGTATAACAATAGAAAATAATGCGGAAGACTTAAACTCGTAAATAAAACAATTCAAACTATTATTACTATCCCCAAAATCTGGAAGTCATCATCACAAGAACATCTATGATCAAATTACTAAACTAAAAATGTCTAAGAACAAAATAACTAAAAAGCTAGTCCATGCCGGAAGTTCAAGGCATCAATACTTGAAGAAGAAGACCCAGTCCAAGCTAGAAACATTAGCTCACCCTGAAGATCCGATGTGACGAAGACTGGCTTGATTTACTGCTGAGTTGAAGTTGACGGAACGTTTGCTGCATTTCATAATAACAAAGAGAAAACATAAAAGTAGGGGGTCAGTACAAAGCACGGGTACTAAGTAGATATCATCGGCCAACTCAAAATAGAAGATAATATATATCAAGTAATATTATAAATCAACTATAAACTCAACATGTAGCAATAACAAGTACTATAATCATCAACAAGTACTATCAAGTTCATTCGTGAGGGCTCAAGCCTCAATGCCATACTCATTTGGGAATTAAGTTCATTACGTTGAGTATATTATCGTCTTTCAAGATTCATTATCTTTCTTCCTCTTGTGTCGGTACGTGACACTCCGATCCCCTACCACTATGTGTCGGTACGTGACACTCCGATCCCCTATATGTGTCGGAACGTGACACTCCGATCCCCTATATGTGTCGGAACGTGACACTCCGATCCCCTATATGTGTCGAAACGTGACACTCCGATCCACTATATGTGTCGGTACGTGACACTCCGATCCCCTAATTCTACGTGTCGGTTCGTGACACCCGTCCCACTATTACTATGTGTCGGAACGTGACACTCCGATCCACTATTACTATGTGTCGGAACGTGACACTCCGATCCACTATTACTATTCTATCCGTTCATCAAGCCTTCGTTATACCAAGGCATCATCAATCCCATTACTTTAATTCACCAAGCCTTCTTTTATACCAAGGCATCATCATTAATAGTATAGATTAAAGTTTCTTTCAAGATTTGGGATTCAATAGTTTTCATCATGCTTGTTTTATCAAAATCACATAATCATGTTCATGCAAGCATACAGTTAAGCATATAGCAGGGTTTACAATACAATCAATACATATTATTCACTATTGAGAGTTCAATACGAATATCGTAAAAGAAAACCATAACCTACCTCCACCGAAGACTAATGATCAAGCAAGAATTTCCAAAGCTTTGTTTTCTCCTTAGCCTCTCGATCAATTCCTCCCTTTCTCTTGTTTCTTTCTGTTTTGTTTTATTCAAACCCTCTTTCCTTTACCCTAATTATCATATAATTAAGAATAAAAGAGGACAATAGAACCCACTAATTAACTTAAGGTTACCTCTTTTAACCCCCAAGTAATTAGACTTATTAATATTAACCCTCAATCTTTATAATTAATGAAAGAATAGTCCAAAACGTCCCTTAAAACGTGTAAAGAAATCCGATTCTGCCTGGGATTTACGCAACCTGTGACGGCCCGTCGTGCCTGCGACGGTCCGTCACGAAGGTCGTCGTAGCATCTTAAAACTCATTTTTCACTAAGTAATCTGTGACGGTCCGTCATACCTGTGACGGTCCGTCCTGCACTTCCGTCATGACGATCAGAAACTCGTTCCCTGTACCAAATTCTCAAGAGTTGAAGTGTTTTGTAACGGAAGACTCACGACGGTCCATCGTACCTGTGACGGTCCGTCCTGCAGGTCCGTCACAATTTACAGAGAGTCGATTTTAGAACACAATTTTCAGAATTCTAAGTGTTCTGGGACGAGACACCCTTGACGGTCCGTCGTGCCCATGACGGTCCGTCGTGGTGACCGTCGTCTCAGCCAGTTTTTCCAGAAATAAAATCTGCTGCTCAAAACGACTAAACAGGTCGTTACAACAAATCAGTACCCCAAGGTCTGACCTCAAACGCATCAAACCAACCAATGGGAGACCTACATCTCCTCCCATACAGTGCTTCAAATGGAGCCATGTCAATGCTGGAGTGATAGCTATTATTGTATGAAAACTCCGCCAAGGGTAAAAAGTTATCCCAATGGCCACCAAATTCTATCACACACGCTCGGAGCATATCCTCCAACACCTGAATCATCCGCTCAGACTGACCATCGGTCTGAGGATGAAATGCAGTACTAAGGTCCAATCTAGTACCTAATTCAGCATGCAATGTTCTCCAAAACTTAGAAGTAAACTGCGTACCTCTATCTGATATGATGGAGAGTGGAACCCCATGTAATCGAACGATCTCTGAGATGTAGATTTTGGCCAACTTCTCTGCATTGTAGGTCACCTTGACCGGAATGAAGTGAGCAGATTTAGTTAATCTGTCCACAATTACCCAAATAGAATCAAACTTCCCCAATGTCTTTGGGAGACCAACCACGAAGTCCATTGAAATTCTCTCCCACTTACATTCAGGAATGGGCAATCTCTGAAGTGTTCCTCCGGGCCTCTGATGTTCATACATTACTTGTTGGCAATTTGGACATTTGGCTACGAAATCCGCAATATCACGCTTCATTCTTTTCCACCAAAAGTGTTGTTTTAGGTCACGGTACATCTTGGTTGCACCAGGATGTATGGAATATCCGGAACTATGAGCCTCTGTAAGAATAGTGTGGATCAAGTCATCAACACGAGGCACACACACTCTTCCCTTAATCCTCAAAACACCTTCCTCATCAATTATTGCTTCTTTAGCCTCTCCTCGCAACACCATATCCCGAATTCGCCTTAGTTTCTCATCATCAAACTGTTTCTCCTTAATCTTGTCAAGAAAAGAAGATCTCGCCTCCACACAAGCCAAAAATCCTCCCTTCTCATTTACTTCTAGCCTCATAAAGTCATTAGCCAAACTTTGAATTTCTCTAGCCAACGGGCGTCTAGAGACTTGCAAATGAGCTAGACTTCCCATGCTTCCCGCCTTTCTACTCAAAGCATCTGCCACAACATTAGCTTTTCCCGGATGGTATAAGATGGTGATGTCGTAGTCCTTGAGTAGTTCCATCCATCTCCTCTGTCTCAAATTCAAGTCTTTCTGAGTGAAAACATACTGTAGGCTACGATGGTCCGTATAGACCTCACACTTAACTCCATACAAGTAGTGTCTCCATTGCTTTAGTGCAAATACTACCGCGGCCAACTCCAAATCGTGAGTCGGATAGTTACGTTCATGCACCTTTAATTGCCTCGAAGCATAAGCAATCACATTCTTCTCTTGCATTAGTACTGCACCCAAACCAGAATAGGATGCATCACAATACACAATGAAGTTCTTACCCTCTACTGGCAAAGTAAGAATTGGTGCGGTAGTCAACAAGGTCTTAAGCTTTTGAAAGCTTTCCTCACATTCATCCGACCATACAAATGGAACATTCTTCTTAGTCAAGTTCGTCAATTGGGAAGCAATAGAAGAGAATCCCTTGACAAATCGGCGGTAGTAGCTAGCTAACCCAACAAAACTTCTTATTTCTGACACATTAGTAGGTCTTACCCAATTCCTCACTGTCTCAATCTTAGATGGATCCACCATCACTCCATCCTTAGAAACCACGTGCCCCAAGAAGGACACTGAATCTAGCCAAAACTCACACTTGGAGAATTTGGCATAGAGCTTCTTCTTCCTCAACAACTCTAACACCATTCTCAAATGCTCCTCATGTTCCTTCTTGCTCTTTGAGTATATCAGTATATCATCAATAAACACGATCACAAAGAGATCCAGATATGGCTTAAAAATCCCGTTCATCAAGATCATGAAAGCAGCAGGGGCATTCGTAAGACCAAAAGACATTACCATAAATTCGTAGTACCCATACCTAGTTCGAAAAGCAGTCTTTGGCACATCGGCTGCCCGTATTTTCAATAGATGATAACCGGATCTCATGTCGATTTTAGAGAAGACACAAGCACCTTGTAACTGATCGAACAAGTCATCAATGCGAGGAAGCGGATACTTGTTCTTAATAGTTACCTTGTTCAGTTGTCTATAGTCTATGCACATCCGAAAACTCCCATCCTTCTTCTTCACAATTAACACCGGAGCACCCCACGGAGATGCACTTGGTCTAATGAAGCCTTTGCTCAACAATTCTTGAAGTTGGGCCTTTAACTCTCTCAACTCAGCGGGAGCCATTCTATAAGGGGGTATAGAAATGGGGCGAGTACTCGGTTCAAGATCAATACAGAAGTCAATATCCCTATCCGGTGGCATACCAGGAATATCTGCAGGGAACACATCCAAAAACTCTCGGACTACTGAAACTGACTCAATTGGAGTTACCTGTATAGTGTCATCCTTGAGATGTGCCAAGAAAGCTAAACACCCTTTGCTAACCATTCTCTTAGCACGAAGAAAGGAGATGATACGAACCGAACTGGAAGTGTAGTCACCCTCCCACACTAGCGAATCTGTCCCAGGTTTGGCTAACGTCACAGTTTTAGCATTACAATCCAGTATCGCAAAATTCGGAGAAATCCAAGTCATACCCAGAATTACATCAAAATCAACCATTTCCAAGATGACCAAGTCTACATAAGTATTGCTCCCCACAAAAGTCACCAAACAAGACCTATATACCTTTTCAACTATCACAGACTCACCCACCGGAGTAGAAACACAAATAGGTATGTCAAGCAATTCACAATGTAAATTAAGACAATTAGCAAATGAGGAAGATACATACGAAAACGTGGAGCCAGGGTCAAATAATACAGAAGCCATGCAATCACAAACCAAAAGATTACCTGTGATAACAGCATCAGACGCCTCCGCTTCAGATCTTCCAGGGAAAGCGTACCAAAGGGCCCTATCACCAGTCTGTCCGTTGCCCCTACCATGTTGTGCCGTAGTGGCTCCAGTTTGCCCATCACCTTGGCCGTTTTGGTGACCACCATTACCTCGACCACCACGTCCTCCAGAAAATTGGCCTCTACCATGACCACCTCTACCTCTAGCTATTGGGGGTCTATAACTCTGTTTTGGATAATTCCTCCTAATATGTCCAGTCTCCCCACATCCATAACACTCTCTGGAGTCAGGCGTAGGTCTCTCGGAGAAGTGTTGACTGGTCTGAGGTGGACCCCCAACTACAGTCTGTAGTGAAGACTGAATTGGTCGGACTGAGTAGCCTCCAGAACTCTGTCCTCTAGTATAAGAACCATTGAACTCACCTCCCTTTCGAAACCTTTTTGATGTATATGTCGTGGTGAAGTCATCTGGCTTCACTCCTTCCACCTCTATCACAAAGTCTACCACCTCTTGGAAGGATTTTGCCGTAGCCGCTACATGTAAGGCTGAAATCCGCAATTCTGACCTCAACCCCTTCACAAAACAGCGAATCCGTTCTTGTGGACTGAAACAAAGTTGGGTGGCATACCTGGATAATGCACGGAATTTAGCCTCATATGCATTACCCGTCATCCTACCTTGCTCTAGGCTCAAGAACTCATCCCTTTTCCTATCCCTCAAGGTCCTTGGGATATACTTCTCCATAAACAATCTAGAGAATGATGCCCAAGTCATAGGCGGTGCCTCGTTTGGTTGACACTCAACATGTGACCGCCACCATATTTTGGCGTTCCCTTAAAACTGATAACTCACGAACTCAACGCCAAACCGTTCTACGATACCCATCTTGTGTAGTAGCTCATGACAATCAACAAGAAAATCATAAGCATCCTCAGATTCTACACCCTTGAAGACTGGAGGTTTCAGTTTCAAGAACTTACTGAAAAGTTCATGCTGATCATTTATCATTATAGGCCCAGTAGTCAGACGAGGAAATGTGCCTATTTCCAATGAGGCATCCATACGAGGAGCCATAGTGGCTGCATGTTGTACCTCTTAAACCGGAGGTGTTGGTGCAGAAAACACTGGAGGTGCCTGACCCTGATCAGATAAGCCGCTAAGATAAGCAAGGACCTGATTGATCATCTCTAGGGTAGGTTGGGGTGGCAATTCCTCATTCTGTACTTGTTCAGTCTCCCCTTCCGCACCCTCTCTTATCACTTCCTCAGTCGGTGGAGGTGTCACCGCCCTAGTACTAGATGGGCTAGGTGCTCGTCCTCTCCCTCTAGAGGACGTCCTCCCACGACCTCTACCACGGCCTCTTGCCACTGATCCTCCTCGAGCTACAGCCCCAGTGGCTGGCTCAGACGCATCTTGTCTTTCCGTTGTCGCTGCTGGTGCGGTCGTTGCTCTAGTTCTAACCATCTGCGAAATAGAGTGAAGATGGTCAGATACCAACTTGTATCACCTAGATACCAATTGGACTCAAGTAGTAGCACGAAAGAAAGAAAGAAAGAATGGAATTTTCCTAAAGTCTTATAGCCTCTCAAAGAAAAGTAAAGGCGTCCCCCTACCGTTCCTTAAGACTCTACTAGACTCGTTCTTGTGTGATGAGACCAACGAACATAAGGCTTTGATACCAAGTTTGTCACGACCCAAAACGAGCCGCGAGTGGCCCCCACACTTATCCTACTATGTGAGCGAACCAACCAATCTAAACCCCAACATTTCAACATAATAAACAGAATATAATGCGGAAGACTTAAATCTTATTAATGAAATCGATTAAATAACTCCTAAAATTCAATACTCTTATTCCCAAAATCTGGAAGTCATCACCACAAGAACATCTACCCTCAAATTACTAAATGTAAGAGTGTCTAAGAAGCTGAAATAAATAAAAGCTAGTCCATGCCGGAAGTTCAAGGCATCAAGACTTGAAGAAGAAGATCCAGTCCAAGCTAGACGCATTAGCTCACCCTGAATTTTGCGATGTAGTGAAGACTGGCTAGATTACTGTTGAGTTGAAGAAGACGGTCCGTTTGCTGCACTCCACAAATAACAAAGAAGAAAACATAAAAGTAGGGGTCAGTACAAACCACGGGTACTGAGTAGATATCATCGGCTAACTCAAAATAGAAAACAATATATATCAGTTAATATCATAAATCAACTATAACTCAACATGTAGCAACAACGAGTACTATAATCATCAATAAGTACCATCAAGTTCATCCATGAGGGCTCAAGTTTCAATACCATACTCATTTTGGGAATTAAGTTCATTATGTTGAGTATATTAGCATCATCTTTCAAGATTCATTATCTTTCTTCCTCTTGTGTCGGTACGTGACACTCCGATCCCCTACTACTATGTGTCGGTACGTGACACTCCGATCCCCTAATTCTACGTGTCGGTTCGTGACACCCGATCCCCTAATAATGTGTGTCGGTACGTGACACTCCGATCCCCTAATTCTATATGTCGGTTCGTGACACCCGATCCCCTAATAATATGTGTCGGTACGTGACACTCCGATCCCCTAATTCTACGTGTCTGTTCGTGACACCCGTCCCACTAATACTATGTGTCGGAACGTGACACTCCGATCCATTAATAATATGTGTCGGAACGTGACACTCCGATCCACTAGTCTCATTCTATCAATTCATCAAGCCTTCTCTATACCAAGGCATCCTCAATCCCATTACTTTAATTCATCAAGCCTTCTTTTATACCAAGGCATCATCATTAATAAAGTAGATTAAAGTTTCTTTCAAGATTTGGGATTCAATAGTTTTCATCATGCTTGTTTTATCACAATCACATAATCATATTCATGCAAGCATACAATTAAGCATATAGAAGACCTTATAATACTACTAACACATATTATTTGCTATTAAGAGTCTACTACGCATAACGTAAAAACCATAACCTACCTCCACCGAAGATTAGTGATCAACAAGAATTTTCCCAAGCTTTGTGCTTTTCCTCCTCTTCGATCGATAAATCCTCTCTCTCTCTCTGTTCTTTCTCTTTTTCTTATTCAAAACCCTCTTTTTTTTACCCTAATTAACATATAATTAAGTGTAAAAGATGACAATAATACTCCACTAATTAACTTAAGGTTACCTCTTTTAACCCCCAAGTAATTAGACTTATTAACATTAACCCTCTAACTTTATAATTAAAGCAGGAATAGTCCAAAACGTCCCTTAAAACGTGTAAAGGAATCCGACCCAGCCTGGGATTTGCGCAACCTGTGACGGCCCGTCGTGCCTGCGACGGTCCGTCATGCAGGTCGTCGCAACATATTAGAACTCCATTTTTCTCTAAGGATTCTGTGACGGTCTGTCACCCTTGTGACGGTCCGTCCTGCCTTCCGTCACGACGTTCAGAGAATCGTTCCCTGTACAAAATTCTCAAGAGTTAAAGTGTTTTGGAACGGGGCCTCACGACGGTTCGTGGCAGCTCTGACGGTCCGTCCTGCAGGTCCGTCACAGATTACAGAGAGTCGATTTTAGTACCCCAATTTCAAAATTCTAAGTATTCTGGGACGAGATACCATCGACGGCCCGTCGTGCCCATGACGGTCCGTCGTGGTATCTGTCGTCTCAGCCAGTTTTTCCAGAAATAAAACCTGCTGCTCAAAACGACTAAACAGGTCGTTACAGACGAAATCCGCAATGATTCTTGGCGTTCTTTCTTCTCTTTCTTCTTTCTCCTATTCTCTTCTCTTTTTTCCAAGAACTAAGCGTATTCAATATTTTAAAAACATACTTAACGCTTAAATTTTCCCTTCATAAACCCTTAAAAAATAAGGAAATTGTAGGCTGAAAATACTACTTTACCCTTACTAAAATTCTGATTGGATTCTCCTCAATCCAAGAAGATAACATCCATAAGGCATATCTCATTTGTACGATATAAAAATTTCTTAAACTCTGCAGCGTTAGAAAGATCATAGCATGGGATTTCCAACCGTATAAATAACTCACATCAGTTTCTCGTAAGATGAAAGTTATGGCCGTCTAAAAAAAGGCCAAAAACTCACTTTTAAAATTTGGAAATTTTCCACATTTCTCTTTTTATTTCCAAAAACAATTATTCCTTGATTTCCTAGATTATTCTATTACTAGATGTTACATGACCTATACAATCAAATTTAACAATTTTCAGGTATTAAATGTCACATGCAAAAAATAATTAAGTGGACAAAATTAAACAAGTCAAAGTAAATTATTAGTAACTAAATATATGTGCCAATTTCTCTAATTAAATAATCACATTTTTTTACTCTCTTTTTCTCTAAAGTTTTGTAATTTTTACTTTTTTAGGTTATTTCAAAAAGAAAGTCTTTTTATAGACCTATATTAATTGTTCACTCTATTATAGATAATTGTTCCAATCATTTTGATCTCATTGATCATTAAGATTATTCCTTTTTTATTTTTCTAAATTAATCATGTTTGTAAACCTTAAAAAAAAAATCTGAAAGTGCAAATTAATGTAATTTATCATTTTTATTTATGATTTCTTATAATGAGAAAAATAAATAACTAAATTAAAATAAAAATGACATATTTTAACTCTATAAATTGTTTTAACAATATTTAATCACATTAAGCTCTAAAAATTCTACTACATTTCATATTTCAATTTCTTTTTAAGTTTTTTATCTCGAATTAAATCGTGTCACATAAATTGATACGGACACAACAATACAACTAAGAAACCTCCAATACTAATTTCCCCCACTCACCCCACTCCATATAACATTTCTGTAAAATTTAATTTAGGAAGAAAACCTCTCCCCCTTCTTCAGTTCCCTCTTTAAATTTAATTTAAGAAGAAAACCTCTCTCCCTTCTTCAGTTCCCTCTTTCACTCTGGGGTGATGAATTTGAAGACTTCAAAATCATACAAATTTGTGTTCAGCAGCTGAAGGATAACGTGTTCTCAAAAGGGTATTTGATACTTTTCTAAAGTTTTTTTGGATGTTTACAGTATCAGTAATAATTTTAGATCTTGATAAGCTTAAAATTTCATTCCTTGATCTGTTTAAAAAATCAAATCTTTCTCATTTAGGTGTTGTGAATTTTGTGAAATAGAAGCCCTATCTTTCTCTTTGTACTTTTTTTGGGGTAGATGTTGGTTTTCTTGGGATTCTTGAATGTAGAAAAAACCCTAATTTCCTTTTTCTTTTTTTTGGTGTTTTTAGATGGTTTTAACGCAATGACATTTCTTTTCTGTCGACGATCTATCGAAAATCAACTCTTAAACCCCTGAAAAAAAGTTTGGAGTAAAATGTTTTCTACATGCTATCCTTTCTAGACCTCTGAAAACTTACTTTGTGTATGGCTAGTAGAAATATCTTGTTTCATAAGTTATTAGTCCAAGATAGACCAAGACGTATATATGTTGGACATGATCCTTCCTCAAGTATAAGGAATAAACTCGAAAAGCATCACTCAATTTGGTATTCATGAGTTGTTATGTATTTTGAAGTTATGTTATGTGTTGAATTACCTTAGGTGAGATTGAAAATTTGAGTGGAACTTACTTTCTATCAGGTCAGTAGAGAGTTCTTGCTTGTTAAGGGATTAGTACAAGTTAGAACGAGAAGTATGTTGGACATATTCGTTCCTTAGGAAGAAGCATCACCCAATTTGGGATTCATGAGTTGATGTTAATATCGAAGTTCTGTTATTTCTTAAATTCTCTTAGGCTATCTTGAAGTATTGAATGGAAAGTTACTTTTTGTATGGGTAGTAGAACTTTCTAGTTTTCTAAGGGATTACTACTAGTATATCATAAAACTGAACTATCCTCAGTTGATTAAATGTGATATCTGAGAAGCTTACAGGAATCTCATCAACAAATTCCTGGGTCAGAGGTTCGATATAATACCCTTTCACAAAGGATAAATAATCATTCATCTTGTAGCATAAATTTTGGGGTCATATATCCCAAAAAAAGGTTAATTGAAATAGTACTATTAGTTTTACCAGAGTTAAATTTATAGTCTAACAATTGTACTAAAATTTAACATAAATACTATTTTTATATATACTACCAAACGACTTCTTTAGTGTTGAAGGAAGTTTTAAGTGTTATCTATTGATTTACAATATTGCGATAAGCACATGTTATTCATAACGTGTTTTGATGTAAGAACTCAGTACTATAAATTTCTAGTACAATAAGTATAACATCACTAATTTAAACTTCTATGTTCTCTTTAAATTCTATACAAAAATACTTTATATGTGTTTAATTTAACCTAAGCCAGTCAATTTTACATCAAGAGTTTCAAATTAATGAAATCACTGCAAATGTCATCTACAAATTATACACCTTTTCTTTTATTTTTAAAGTAGTGATATGTTTGTTTGTTGTTCATGTAGCGTATACTCTGACCTTACCAATAGTATTGTGTTTCATTTCTACAGATTATCATGCATCCAAATGAACAAAGACTACATTTACCTTCTCCAGATCGACTAATAAACCTTTCCATTTATTTAATCTATGACATTCTAAATAGGTTGTCTTTTTGAGATGTTGTAAGATATAGTACACTTTTTATGGATTGACCATATACTTGTCGTACAATTCGAAAGGTGGGAAACACCAGGGGACTTGATAACCCCTACCATTAGATTTATAATTCTCATTCTCGATTGTTTCTTCATTTTTCATATAGGAACTACATTGAATGTTATCCTTGATATTACTAGTCTAAAAGTATGTCCTAATATTGATCGTTTGATACATTTGCTGACCAAAAATTTCATTCAACATTTCTTCCTTAAACTTCCATTTACTTATCCACCATACAAGATCCCATATTTCTTTTTTATTGTTCAGCACTAAGACATTTGTATCTCATGTAATGTGAAAAACACCTTCTATGCTTCTTCAGGGATTTAATAAGTTCATTAGCCTAAAATTAAAATTTGTAACATTATCTTCTAATACGTTTGAAATTCTGATCTCTAATTGTCCATTGCTTGAGGATTTTGTTCTAAAATACATAGACAATTCGTACCTCCTGAGTATTGATTCTCCTAAGCTAAGGTCATTTGTGTTTTGTGGTGGTATACAATTAATATTTCTAAAAAATGGACCTCTTCTTTCCAATGTTCTTTATGAGCTTGCAGAATTAATTCTAGAGGAAAAATGATTTCGATAATATTTTTTTCGTTTTTTCGTGCTTTTGAGTATTTCAGATGGTATCATTTTGAGGTAATGTTGCTGCATTTCACTTGTATTTTTGAATAAATTGAAATTCAAGTTGTCACTTATATTTATTTTTCTCTCTATCATTTACATGATGAAAATACAAGTGAAATGCAGCAACATTACCTCAAAATGATACCACCTGAAATAATCAAGAGCATGAATAAACGAAAAAAATATTATCAAAATCATTTTTCCTCTAGAACTAAATCTGCAGGCTCATACAGAACATTGGAAAGAAGTGCTTCATTTTCTAGATATATCAATTGTATATCGCCACAAAAGACAAATGACCTTAGCTTAGGCGATTCAATACTCAGGAGGTACGAATTGTCTATGTCTTTTAGAACCAAATCCTCAAGCAGTGGGCAATTAGACATTAAAATTTCAAGCGTATTAGAAGATAATGTTACAAATTTTAATTTTAGGCTAATCAACTTGTTAAATCCTTGAAGAAGCATAGAAGGTGTATTTCACATTCCATGAGATACAAATGTCTCAATGCTGAACAATAAAAAAAGAAGTAAGGGATCTTGTATAGTGGATAAGTAAATGGAAGTTTAAGGACGAAATGTTGAGTGAAATTTTTGGGGAGCAAATGTATCAAACGATCAATATTAGGACATACTTTTAGACTATTAATATCAAGGATAACATTCAATGTTCTTCCTATATGAGAGCTAAAGAAACAATTGAGAATGAGAATTATTAATCCTATGGGAGGGGATATTAAGTCCTCTGGTGTTCCCTACCTTTTGAATTTTACGGAAAGTATATTGACAATCCATAAAAAGTGTACTAGTTTTTAACACATCTCGAAAAGACAACCTATTTAGAATGTCACTGATTAAATGAATGGCAAGGTTTCATAGTCGATCAGGAGAAGGTAAATGTAGTCTTTGTTCATTTGGACGCATGATAATGTGTAGAAATTAAACACAATACTATTTGTAAGGTCAGGGTATACGCTACACGAACAACAAAGAAATGATATTCACCTTAATCAATTAACATGTCACAACTCTAACAATAAAAGAAAAAGGTGCATAATTTGTAGATGAAATTTGTTTTAATTTCCTTAATTTGCAATTGTTGATGTAAAATTTTCTGGCTTCGTATAGAAATTGAAGAGAACTTAGAAGTTTGAATTAGTGATGTTATACTTATTGTAGTAGATATTTATAGTACTTAATGCATACATCAAAAAATCATATGAATGACATGTTTTTATCATAAAATTATAAATCAATCGATAACACTTGACAGTTCATTCAACACTAAAGGAGTCATTTGGTATTATGTATAAAAATAGTATTTGTAATAAATTTTGGTACAATGTTTGACTATAAATTTAACTATGGTACAACTTATTACAATTTCATTTTCTTTATAATTTTTTACTATGTATTTGCTTTGAACACTCTCTATGCCACCTCAACACCAAAAAAGTATATTTATTACATTTCAAATTACATATAGGAGGTATTAGGACATTCATAGAAAATGTGTGTCCTTAAAATTTCCACCATAGTACAAAGGGAGTACTTATGCCTTTTTTAATAATATACAACAAAAAAATATTAAAAAATTAACATTGATTTTTCATAACTTTTTTTTTTTGGAATTCGTGGGTTCTAGGACTAAATAAGAATCATTTTCGTTCTTCTAGTTAGATGTCTATCATGATGAATTAAATCTATCAAAAAAATTTTGTTGTAGTTTATAAAATACCCATTTTAACAACTTTTTCTTTAATCTTAATGGTAGTTGTCTACAATCTTATGTTGTAGTAGAACATAAAAATTTGCGTCTATAACAAGCAAACCGAACCTAAAAATTAATGACTTCTGGTGCACCAATACGTTAACTCGTTAGAGTTAGTTAACTTTTAAAATACACTTAACACATTTATCTCAATTTTTGTAGGTCATTATTTCAAAAAGGAAATCATCAACGAAAATGACTTCAAGAAGGAAAAGAATGTTTGCTTGAAACTATAGAGAAACATTGGAAAGGCAATGTAACGACTTGTTTAGTCGTTTTGAGCAGCATATTTTATTTCTCGAAAAACTGGCTGAGACGACGGATACCACGACGGACCATCATGGGCACGACGGACCGTCGAGGGTGTCTCGTCCCAGAACACTTAGAATTCTGAAATTTGTGTTCTAAAATCGACTCTCTATAATCTGTGACGGACCTGCAGGACGGACCGTCACAGCTACGACGAACCGTCGTGAGATTCCGTTGCAAAACACTTCAACTCTTGAGAATTCTGTACGGGGAACGAGTTTCTGAACGTCATGACTGAAGTGCAGGACGGACCGTCACAGTCGTGACGGACCGTGACAGTCGTGACGGACCGTCACAGTCGTGACGGACCGTCACAGTCTACTTGGTGAAAAATGGAGTTCTAAGATGCTGCGACGACCTGCGTGACGGACCGTCGCAGGCACGACGGGCCGTCACAGGTTGCGTAATCCCAGTCGGAGTCGGATTTCTTTACACGTTTTAAGGGACGTTTTTGACTATTCCTAATTTAATTATAAGTTAGAAGGTTTATATTAATAAGTCTAATTACTTGGGGGTTAAAAGAGGTAACCTTAAGTTAATGAGTGGGGTATTATTGCAATATTTTATTCTTAATTATATACTAATTAGGGTAAAAGGAAGAGGGTTTGGAATAAGAAAAAGAGAAAGAACAGAAAGAGAGAGAGAAATCGATCGAGAGGGAGGAAAACAAAGCTTGGGAAATTGCTTGTTGATTCCAATTCATCGGTGGAGGTAGGTTATGGTTGTTTTACGTTATTCGTAGTGAACTCTTAATAGCGAATGATATGTATTGGTAGTATTGTAAAACCCTTCTATATGCTTAATTGTATGGTTGTATGAATATGGTTTTGTGATTTTTGATAAAAAAAGAATGATGAAACTATTGAATCCCAAATCTTGAAAGAAACTTTAATCTACGTTATTAATGATGATGCCTTGGTATAAAAGAAGGCTTGATGAATTAAAGTAATGGATTTGATGATGCCTTGGTATAGAGAAGGCTTGATGAATTGATAGAATGAGATAGTGGATCGGAGTGTCACGTTCCGACACATAGTATTAGTGGATCGGAGTGTCACGCTCCGACACATAGTATTAGTGGATCGGAGTGTCACGTTCCGACACATAGTATTAGTGGGACGGGTGTCACGAACCGACACGTAGATTTAGGGGATCGGAGTGTCACGTACCGACACATATTAGGGGATCGGGTGTCACGAACCGACACGTAGATTTAGGGGATCGGAGTGTCACGTACCGACACATAGTATTAGTGGGACGGGTGTCACGAACCGACACGTAGAATTAGGGGATCGGAGTGTCACGTACCGACACATAGTAGTAGGGGATCGGAGTGTCACGTACCGACACAAGAGGAAGAAAGATAATGAATCTTGAAAGATGATAATTTACTCAACATAATGAACTTAACTCCCAAATGAGTATGGTATTGAGGCTTGAGCCCTCATGGATGAACTTGATAGTAATTATTGATGATTATAGTACTTGTTGTTGCTACATGTTGAGTTTTATAGTTGATTTATGATATTAACTGATATATACTGTTTTCTATTTTGAGTTGGCCGATGATATCTACTTAGTACCCGTGGTTTGTACTGACCCCTACTTTTATGTTTTCTTCTTTGTTATTTGTGGAGTGCAGCAAACGTTCCGTCATCTTCAACTCAGCAGTAATTCTAGCCAGTCTTCACTACATCGGAAATTCAGGGTGAGCTAACGCGTCTAGCTTGGACTGGATCTTGTTCTTCAAGTCTTGATGCCTTGAACTTCCGGCATGGACTAGCTTTTAATTGTTTTTCTTAGACATTTTTAGTTTAGTAATTTGATCATAGATGTTCTTGTGATGATGACTTCCAGATTTTGGGGAAATAATAGATGTTGAATTTTAGTAGTTATTGAATTGGTTTTTATTAATGAGTCAAGTCTTCCGCATTATTTTCTGTTGTTATACATTGAAATGTTAAGGTTAGATTGGTTGGTTCGCTCAAATAGGAGGGTAAATGTGGGTGCCAGTCGCGGCCCCGATTTGGGTCGTGACACCATTATTGGAAGTTTCGGTATAATTATACACTTTATATGTTTATGGCTTTATGCTAAACTTAACAAGATGAAAGCTCAATTATTGACTCGTGTTGATAAACGTGTTATGAAATTATATGAAAAATGAAGTAGTATAAATTAGGAAGAAAAGAGAAAATTTCTTATTTCTCTTAAATGATATTTAGGAATTCACATATCTAATTTAAACCCCTTTATTTATAGGAAAAAAACTGACTTGGTCTACAAGTTGAATTCCTAACTTTTCTCTAACAGACTCACATAATAGACATTCACTATAATACAGATATGTTTATAATAATGTTAATTTTATACATATATATATACTTTATTTTTTATTCATATATGTATAATATTGATTGAAAATAAAATCTGTACATTTTACTTATATAACTTTTCTTAAACATTTATAATATACATTTAAATTAATTTCTCTATGAAATAATCTTAATATAAAAAATGCATTGATACTGTCTTTTTTTCGTAATTTGACATCCCAAAAGTGTTTTTTTTCAAAAAAAAAAAATAGTAAAACACAATTTACTTGTCAAAAATACTTATAAAGTGAATTAGTCTAACATAAATGAATTTTTTCAAAGCACTTTTCTGGAAAAAAAAATTATTTAAAGTGTTCTTAAATTTAAATAATTTTTAACATTAATGTTAAAAAGTGGTCTTAGTCTGAATGGGCAGCATCAAAAGTATGACAAAAAAAATGTCTTAAATGATCTTATTACAATGCAAAACATGATAAAAGTCACTAACTATTGAAAATAGATAGGTTATTGAGATGATTAATAATTAGGCTACATTTAAGCAAGGAAATAATTGTCATTAGTCACCAAAACATATTGACCAATTGATTTCCAAATGAAACACGTCTAACCAAAATCGGTTAACATATTTTTTCTTTGTTGTCTTGGCAACATCTTACAACTCGTAATGATGAGTGATATATTAATGATCATACATCAATTTTGTACTATAAGTAGATGTTGACAACAATCTATATTCAATGAATTCAACTATAGCTCAATGTAAATATATAAATTAAAAAGAACCAAAAGTTAAGCATATGTTAAAATTTTGAAGTCAATGTTAAAATATATATATTTATTGTTATGCATCTGTAAAGATTGAGCCATCAAGTCAAATCATTTATCTATCTTTGTATCATACCTTTGCCAATAGAAAATAGAAAAGAGTCATTCTTCCACTTTTACTAAGAAGATACTTTTCAAAAGAATTCTATCATAAAAGATCTTAAATAAAAAAATAATGTTTGATTGCCAGAATTAATATCTTCAACGATTATTAAATTATGAAAATATTTTTTTAATAGTGAATGCTCATTATGTTTCCCCTTTCCTTATTTCTCCAAAATATTCTTACCAAAAAAATGCGTTTAAAAGATTTTTTAATGTTATTCATGCCGAAATTCTTCTTAAACAATAAATTTCATAGAAAAATAAATTATGCCATTTACTAATTTGCAATTGTGTGTTAGTATTTAGTGAGAGAAGAAGAAATAAATTTATTGATATTTAAATATACCATAATATTTGAAAATCTGATAATTCAATTATCTTTTAAATATTAATTCTCATTAAAATTGCAACTATCTGCATCACTGGCCCATTCATGAATTAAGGTTAACAGCAGTGAAGACATTACAACTAGTTGCTATCTAAAGGGAAGTAAATCTAACATGAAAAATAAAGACAAAAAATATTTGTAAATTTTAATAATATTTGGTGCCTTGTCATTTCACAAACATGTAATGCCATGTGAATCAAGCATTAACGTGTCACTAATTATTGCAGTTTTGAGAGGCCTATTCAAGAAAAATATGTATATATTATTGGGATGTATATTCAAGTACTTTGAATGAGCCTAGAAATAATGGTGAAGTTAAGGTTGAACTAAAAGTGAATCGAAAGCTTCATTTTTTATTCTCTTGGAGCTTTCGGGCGTCTCAATTATTTGTTATGTAGCATTCACACAACATTTATAATAAGGAATAGATGGCATATTATGACAACTTATAGGCTAAATTGGCAAAAATAGCTCCATTTTAATTTATTGGAAAAAAAATTATTTATTTATTTTGTATTCAATAGTTATTTTTGTTTTTTTTTAAAAATGTATTTATATTCCCATTATTTTCCTCTAAAATGCATTTGATTGCTCTCTTTTTTCTTGAAAAGGTAAAATTTATTGTTTTATTATTCTTTTTTATTTTACTTTTTTGTTTGTCAAACATTTTTAAAATAGACTTCTTCTTTTTCTTTTTTCTCCTTTATTTTCTTTCTAGAATTTTTTATATGTATATTGGTGTCTCTCCCAAATTTTATATTCTTCTACTTAATTCACTTTGTTTAGGAAAATCAGATATAAGAATAATTATAATCATCTTTTATATATAATTTTGTTCTTGTTCGATTAATTGTTAAATTTCATGATTTGTGGAATTGAAGTTTTTTCAATTTTGTTTTTGCGAAAATTTAGGTTAAAAATCTTTTTATTAGTATTTTCATTTTATATTATCTTTTTCAGATGTATATTTGTTGATCTTCTAATTTTTCTCTCCTAAATTTACTTTGTTTATGCACAAGTGATGTATGTTTATCCACTGGCCCTCCCAAAATCTTCTTTAAATATATAATTATGTAGTGCTTTTTTCACTAATTTTGAAATTTCGTGATTCATGAAATTAAAAAAAAGTAAAAAATATTTTTATTTATTTTTTGACATATTCGGGCAAGTATTGGAAATTTTTGTTTTTAATTTCATGGGTAATAATATTCTCATAAGATTCTCGTAAAAAAATAAAAAAAAATTATTTTGATGAATACAAACCAATGTATACCAAGAAATGTCAATCTCAATTGTTTGAATAAATCTATATAAATTTATTAGGTGTATACAGACCAATGAGTACACAGATGAATACGAACCAATTTATTCATAGTACATTTATCGTATACATAACAAAAATCACATGTACAATTTATAAATAAAATTCAATTTGTACATTTATCATATTAACGTCATTCTTATATTCATTATAGTTATAACCTATAATTTGTGGTAATATTTTTATGTATACATTATAAGTTTATATATACATGCTACAGTTATTGTATATATTAATGAATTTACACGCATATTTTTATGAATGATTGTTGCGTAAACATATAATTTTTTTCATGTATAAATTATGTAATTGCAACGTCAATTATTGATAATTTTTGCATCCGTGTCATTACAGTTTCTAATAAAAAATAGTCTCTTATGTTATTTGATTAATTATTTTCAATTATTTGATAATGATAAACGCTCATTGAACACCAATAATATATATTTGGGAAAATTGTATATAATACCAAACTAATAACCTATAATAAATAGAGTAGCTATGGTTTGATTTAATTGTGCTCCGTAGCAAACGTTTGCAAAAAATTGTCAGGCGCCTCTCTCCCAAAGTATCTCGCTCGACACTCTCCTCAAATCTGTCGCTCGCTTCCTCACATTTTATACAAACACAAGTGTATAAAAATTGTTTCAAATTGTATAGTTAAATTATATATTAAGTTTGTTTAGTGTATCATAATGTATAGTCAATCTATAACTAGCTCATGTTTAGATAACGTTTATTGTATAATCAAATTACACTTTCTATAACATTTGGAAAGGTATAGTGCATAGTCAGTGTATAGTATACTTCTTATGCCTTTTTCTTGCTATTTTTTCATTTAAATAAAACATGATTATATTTATTGTAATCTCATTACTCTATTGTATAAATTTGAATTCGTCCTGAATAAATTGTTCATTTGATTTTATTTCTCAATTCCCATAAAATTCTTTTACTTCACGGATATTATTTTTTTTCTTACAAAACAAATAACATTTCCTATTGCTTCTTTTTTGAATAGTTCCTATCCTATATATCTATTGATACGATGTTCCGACCCTAGAGACTAGCAAAATAGGAATAGTAAAATTCTTGTGTCCTAAACAAAAACTTAAGCTCGACTAGAATAAGAAGAAACACTTATCTTGGCTCTGCCCAACTTATGAAATATTAAACCTAATATAACACAATAAGGATGCATGTAAAATATACATATATACATACATATATATATATATATATATATATATATAGTTTGTAAAATCGTACAAACAACACAGTTCGTTAAGAAAAAGGAATAACAAACTCAACTTAGCTATTATATGAAAGTAATATAGTTTTTGTAGGATATTCTCTATCCAATAGCAACCGCTATGAGACTAATTGGTGATACAACGTCTCACGCACGCAGCCAGAAGTGTCATATACTTTGCCGTCGCATAAAACTCCTCAACTTAGTGGATGCAATAGCTTAAATTACATGATTATCTAAAAAGTATGACCCGCTAGTACTCATGATAGCTACATGATTTACATGGATACTTGAGTTACAATGAACTCTAATCCCCACATCCGTGCTCAATACTACTCCAAAAATATACTTTAGCTCATGATTTTAAAATAACTTTATTTTTTTGGGTTGAGATAATTTGCTCGATACTTAATATTTAAAAAGCTCTCTTGGAATCAATGTCCTCTTTTTGTAGTTCAGAACTCTTTTGGAACTTAAGTTTCCTTTTCAAAATAAATGTGAAAATATTTCTAAACATTTAGGGAGTACATAATCCTCTTTTAACTTTTGAGAAATAAACTCAACTCTCTACTCTTTGCTTAACTTGAGAACTTCAGTCTTAATCAAATCTTAGAGAATGCTTAGTTCCCCTATATTTCTTTGATGAAATGACTTCAGCTTTTACTCTTCACTTTAACTTGAAAATGGAGCCTTAAAACGATGTTCAAACGTTTAATAAAGATTTTTGTAAACCTTCAATAATTTTTCTTTGACTGACTTCTTAACTTTAGACTTGACTCTTAACTTCTTTGACTTTGATCTTAACTTTCCTTGAATTGTATTATGGATTGAAGGTTATGATTTGTGTTCTTTGATGATTAATAGGTGTTTAGAAATCATTCGAAGTAATTCGAATCATTGGAAGGTGTTAATATACCATCGAAGGACAAAAAAGGTCAAAACTACGAACACGGGGCAAAAATAGAGATCCAGGCGTGGCGCGCCTGCCTCAGTTTACTGAGGCCGATTTCTGGCTCACAGGTGGCGAGTGCGCCAAGCCGCAGTGTAAGAGGTTGATTTCTAGCGTACAGCAGGCGTGACTCGCTTTGGCTTACCGAGGTACGTCTAATGGATTTTCCAACTCATTTTCATCTCCAAAACCTCCAAACCTAGTTTTTTTTAATAAAACACTTGGAAACACTGGTACCCTCAATAGCCACTCAATTCAACACGTAAGCACCCTGGAGAATCAAGAATCAACCAACAATACGCAGCCAATGATTCAGTCAATAAGAATTCAACACATTTCTTTAATAATATCAACTTGTAACATGTTACAAACTCATAAATAGTTGAATTAAAACAAATTTGTATGTGGGTAAACTAACCCAACACAAAAAGATCTTAAATAGCTTAATAGTGATTAACCCGATGAATTTCACTCGAAATTCCTTGGCGTTCTTAGTGAAACCTTGATCATCTTTCCTTCTCCTTTTTCTCTTCTCTTTTCTGTCAAGCCCTAAGAGTGAATTGATTTTCAAAAATTGAGTTAAGAGTTATTTTTACTCCAATTAAACCCTTAAAATGAATTAGGAAATAATTGGTTGAAAATACTAGTTTGTCCTTCTTAAAATACGGAGTTGGACTTTCTTCACTTCGACAACCCAACTTCCGATAGGCACATCTCAGTCATGAAACATCGAAAATATGCAAAGTTGAAGGCATTGGAAAGATATCTCCAAGGTCTTTGCAACCATATCGAGAACTACCTCTAAATTCTCCTGAGATAGAAGTTATGGCCATTTTAAAATGACCAAACCTCATTTTTAAACTTAGATTTTTTTCTTGATGTCCGCCTTTCTTTCCAAAATTGATTATTTGTTATTTCTTGGCTTATTCTTAGTTATTTTAAGTTACTAAATGTTACCATATATCCAACAATGGAACATTCGTCCTTGAATTAGATTCCTTTGATTAAGCTAAGAATATTAACCTCAACTTTAAAAATCAGCGATCAAAAAGTGAGAAATAACATGCTTACTCAATGATTATAATGTACCAAGAAGAGAATTAGTAACTCGATCTACGTTCTCTTCGGATTCAAAGAGATGTTGATATGTCTTCTTCATATCCTCTTCAGGTTCCAGAGTCGCTTCTTCAACATATTTAATGCCTTATTAGAAGGTGTAACATAACAATTTAGAGTTTATATTAATAGTTGTGCGTTCTTATAAGACTTGCTTCTGAAAAGCATCAGGAGATAAAAGAGAAGGGAAAGTAGTGCCCCGATCAGTTAGGCTTATGATTTTCTATGTCCGTTTCATATACAAAGACTTTGAGAGATACTATGATTATTCTTAATTATTAAGGTCTGGAAGCTAAGTTCAAAATGTGTCACCTCCATTGAAGTACCAAGGAAGGAATATAAAGTAGGTGGAACCCATCAGTAGCCCCTTAAAGTTTGCATCAACTTTCACTTAGACACCTTAAGTGGGGTTTGTTCATTTTACACACCCCATGTCATGGTCTATTGTGTCATTTTGACACTTTTTGAATTATCAATAAAATATATGAAGTGTTTGTAATACACTCGTTGATGACGTGTCAATATAACGGATTAAATGAAGACACATGGCATGCATGTAAGAAAATAATTATCAAATAATGATTTTTTGTACAAAAAAATTGTGAACAATGAGTGAATAAAATGTTGAATTTTCGAATAACCAACCCCACCCAAATCATCTTTTCCACCCAACCAACCCAAACCCCAACCCTTGTGTTTTCTCCACTCTTTCCCCAGTCACCCAACACCTTCGCTACCTTTAGCCACCCTAACCCCTACATCATCTTCTCAAGTAGAATAACAAACCCAGACATATCCCTAATCAAATGTAATTTGTGTTTATTCATGAATTTGTGACTTTCCATTTTTCTTCTTCTTTAATATAGTAGGGTTTTTCACATTTCTTCTTTTAATTGTTATTATCTCATTATATTATGAGTCCAATGTATTCAAATTTATTTTTTTATTTAAATCATTACCAAATTTATTTCTCCGTAAAATGAGTTTAATTTTTGGGAGATGATGGATGGAAAATGAGGAAGAAGATGAAAAACAATAAAATAAAAATGATTTAACAATTACTTTCACGCGCCTGTAATGAGTGTATTACACTCTCTATAACATGTCAGCAAAAAGTGTCAAAATTACATAGCGGGATATGACATGAGATGTATAAAATGAATAAAGCTTAGTTGAAGTGTCTAAATGAAAATTGGTGTCTACTTAAACGGGCCAGTGATGGGTTCCGCCTATAATGTAACATAAGATACTTGGAATAGAATATAGTAGAGATCCTAAATACTCCTCCTCATCCTAAACATCAACAGAAGGATCTGAGATCATGTGGTCACATTATATGATCATAAAATACTACTAGTATTTGTTCATTTGATATTTCATTTGCATGTCTTGTGTGTAGGTATATTAAAGTCCTTATTTGTATAAGTTATAATTGTGTATATTCCGTGAATTACATAGTCAAGGAAGGGGTTTAATTTTTTCATTTTAATATTTTATGAACCATATCTATTGAGACTTCCTGCTAGACTCGTCTATACGTGTTTTAGGTTAGTCGATGTATTTTAAATAGTCCTATTTATAATTGTAACTCTCGCAAATCTAGAAATGAAATTCCAAAGTGAACTAAACTATCATCTTTATCCATCATTTGAGGACCAATGATCATAATGGGGGAGGGTGTAACTCCCCGTATTCTACATGTGATTGTTTTATTTATATGACACTTATAATTTGCCTTGTGGTATAGTAATGACCTCGGTTTTCTATGCGACTAGTGAAAATAAAATAGGTTTAAAGTGAATTGCTCATAGATTTTAATGTGACATGATTAAGTTTTTGTCGATGGAAGAATTTAAACTTGAAATCCTAAGGTGGTATTTGAATATAGGGTTGAAACTAACATAGTGTCTATAAGTATTAAGTTAAGTAAAAGGTATTATGGTCTATAAGTGCAATAAAATATTGAGGTGCTTGCTTGACTTCACGAAGCTTGTAGGTAACAAGTAGGTGAATCACCTACTTTGACTTATTCATCGACCAGCCAAAGGACCTAGTAGGTGCATCACCTACAAAGACTCATTTGACCATGTTATTGGGTCAATTACACCACAAATATCTTGACCAAGTTGAATAAAAAATAAGGGATAATGGACATTTAAGGCCCAATCATTTCAAGACCAGAAGAAGTAATTTGAATGGAAAAGTAGGTGCATCACCTACTAAAATATGTGACCTAAGTTAAAGACTCTTTTTGGCTGCAATGATGTATAAGAAAAGTGGCAAAAGAGAACCTACATAGGTCAAAAATCTATATACAAATATCTCATTTTCCTCTTATCCGTAGTTTAAGCTCTCAAATTCATATATTTCTCTCTCAAGATGAAGTAGCCACCCAACTTTACCACTAAGGTTTTAACTATTGTCTCCTTGTTTATTCCAAAGCATCCACAAGATCACCTTATCTCCTCAATTTTTTCAAGTATATTGGATAGTTCTTCAAAGTGAGTGAACTAGAGGTAGGTATATGTGTTTGACGTTCTGCCACCACTCTGCCAAAGAATAAAAGAAGCTTATTTAAGAATTCCAGACTTACTTGTTTATTGCAACTCATGGGATGGTGATTTAAAGCCATAAAGTCACGTCTTTTGATTATTTTTGAGTGCTGAGGACTGCTATTGTATGTATTTGTTTATTGGAGGTCATGGAGGTACTTAAAGAATGATTGCGGAAAGTTGTATGGAAGATTTATTAGCTATGGTGAAGCACCATTAAATTAACATTTTTTAAACTCACTACCTGTTTCATGGGAAGGTTGTTTTGTGTAAATAATTATAACCTACAAAATTTGAGAATTGAAAACAATCAATTAGAAGAATTATGGGTTGGATACTGTTTTGAGGAGTTTAAATATCCCGAGGTGATTGATAAGCTGCTAATATTAGCCTTAATGATTCATTGTTGTAGATCAAGTAAATGAGGTTAAAGAACATGTTGAAACTTTATAAGCTATAGGAACTAAGAATTAAGGTAGGTAAGACTATTCAATTTCCTAATTCTTTGGCGTAAATCGGACATTTGCATTACAAAAAGTAAGCTTTTTAAGTGTCTTTGGTAGTGATTAATCCATACTTGCAGTTCCTACTCCCTGGAGAATTGAAGTGAGAATTCTAATATGAGTTTGTTACTAAATATGTGTTCTTATTCTACCAACCATAGGATTAATCTTGTTTCATCGTCAAAATACCCCTGGCACGTATTTCCCTTATATAATCAAAATGATCCCTGATTATACGTGGTGAAATCTTCCTATATCATGCCAACTTGCTTCAATCGTTTATAGATATGTCATCTACTCATATGTTCATGTTTCATTTCTTTTTTATTACTCCCATTGTGTTAGACTATAATGTTACCTCACAAGATAACTACATGATCTATTGTACATTTATTTGTACTTACTTGGAATATGTATATGTTTTAAAGCCAAATCTATCCACGTTCTCCCTTGGTTCCAGTTTCATGTATACCTTGTATTTGATATTAGTTACTGGGTATTTGTCTACCATATAGAGTTCAAAACTCTTGGTTGAATGTTATATGTCTGCACTTGTTATATGCTTCAATTTGAGATGTCAAAAATACTTATTTAGTCATATAAGCTCCAGTACAAACGATCACGTCACAGTTGCCTCCTATTTCATTGTTATATTCGTATGTCCATCTTCATATGTCTTCTACAACTGGTCCATGGTTCCAGAGATAAACAAAGGATTATGACCACCAAAATCGCAATCACAAATAAGTTATGAAGATCAAAAGAACAATCTCAAAAGAGTTATGAACATAAAAAAAAATCTCAAATATTAAAGAATCTAAGTGAAGTAATGTGTATAATTATGGGTGGCAGCTCAGGGGTCAAAGCCTAGCATGGGCCGATCCCAATTTATATAAGAGGGTGACATCCAGGGGAGAAAACCTAGCATGGGTGCATTCAAATTTGTGGAATTATGAGGACATCATCCCAGGGGTAAAAATGCCTAGTATGGGCTTATACCTCTTATCAGCTGGTCATCTGTATCATATGTCTTATAAGATTATATAGTATAGAAACTTAAAGAAAAGAATGTAACATGCACGATTCCACATGTACAAGCAAAGGTGGTTTCTAATAGTTATATATTGGAATTTGGTTTCACTTAGCTCCCATTTTACATTTGGTTGTGTTATGCCTTACATATTCTTTACCTTTTATCGTACTGAGTATCCTTACTAGGGATTCATTTCATCCTGCAGGAACATGTACTCAACTAGTAGATCTTCCCAACAGAAGAAATTGATACTCAACGGTTGTTGGTGAGCTCCATTGAGTCAGGCTTTGCAGAGTCTTTATTATGTGTATTTCATAGTGGTAAAGTCATGGAACTAGTAGAGGCTTAGTAGACATTACAAAGTTGTCATTTGTATTCATATTTTGACTTGTCACATGTATCGGTTCAGCTAATCAACATGTATCGTATATGTAGTTTCTAATTAGTAAATATATCTACAAAAGTAGTTGTTTACCTTCTCATCACAGGTTACTCGTAAAATATGTATTCATATAATATGTTATTCTCACAAACCTATGACGATGGTCAATGCAAATTTTTATTAGATAAATGCATTAATGTATATATTTATTTCAATTTGATGAAGTTTAATCATGTAATAAGTATTATTTCACTAATATTACCATACACACAATATTTACTTTTTATTTTTCTTGTCATCTAACAAGATGCTTTGCTATAAAACTCTGAACATTTTAAAATAATATATTTTGAAGATAGATGATCTTGTTAACTTGATAATATATTTTTGACATATAATACTTTGATTTAAATACAAATATATACCTAAATATATATTTACTAATGAAAATTTTTATGTAATAAAATTAACTATTAAATAAATAATAAAAATTAAACTAATAGAAACTTAAACTGGCGTTATAAGTAGTCATATGAACCTTTATTAGTCTAAAAAATGAAATAAAGGTAATCTTAAATATGTAAACCAAAAGGGCAATGTTTATATAGTAATAACTATTTTGAAGAAAACTTAATGAGACTCTAGATCACATAAGTAGCATTGATAAATATAGTCATTCTTTTATCTCGAGCAAAAAAAATCGTGAAGGTTCTCTAGATTTTAGAAAAGATATTTCGAAACATATATCTACATCACAAGAGAAATTGTTAACGAAAAATTGAATTTAGGATACATCGTGTTAACTTCATATATTAGAAATTACACACAATTATATATATTAAGATTTTCTTTACTTATATCATTAAAGTTATTTTCCTCAAGTACTTGAGGTTATGGAATATAGACTCTTTTGGATAAAATAACTTACATCATCACAATAGTTGTATCTCTTATTCCGCAAAATTTTGAGGTAACTCAATTATAATAAGTAACACCAAAAAATTACAATGCAAGAAGAAGAAGAGTAGAAGATTAAAAAAATTAAGGTTGAAAAATTAGAGGAAACTCCTCTATTTATAGTCAACTAAGGGTATGAACATACATCTTTTATGTTTTATCTAAAAAGTCATGACCTTTTCAAAAATTCGCAACTTACTGGAAAAGTCGTAACTCGTATAAAAAGTCACAACTCATTGAAAAAGTTACAACTCAACGAAAATTCAAAACCCTTCGGAGAGAGTGACAACTTATCAAAAAAGTCACAACCTATGTAAGGGATATTATAGTAATTTAATATCCTAGACCTATAAGTCACTAGTACAGAGATTTTAAAGAAAAGAGTACAATTCTAAAAAATTGACCCAATATACAAAGTCTTGTCCCACAATCAAGTCACATTGGACCATACCGATTTTTTAAAGCTGCCTTTGAAATGTCACACTCTATAACCTTCAACTCATGATACCTATATATGAGATCAATCGTAAAGATGTTAGTGGTACCTTGAAGCTAGTTCAACATGTTGTCAATGATGGAATGATATGATTATTCTTAATTATGACGTTTTTCACAGAAAGGTAGTCGATACCCATTTTGAGGGAATCATATTTATTACATATGAAATGATTATGGAACCCAGGGGAAAGACTAAATATGATGAATCTGTTATTTTGAAGGTGTTTCATTTTGTATGCCAAACTCTAGAAACTTTTATTCAACCAAATAGCACATTTACACCACTAGTTTGTTTTGGACTCCAGAACTATTACTTACATATATATATATATTTATTTATAATAATAATAATAATTAATTATAGAAATTAGTCTAGACACATATAAGTATTTAATTGATCAAGAATTGGTTGCCACTTCGGTAGGATATGCCCTCTAATATGGAATTGGAGGAAACTTTCATTCAATCTCTTGGCAGAAGGTTCATTGTTGTGAGAATCACCTTAAATACCTTTCAGTCCAAATGTGATAGAAACTTGTCGAATATAACCATCCAAATAATTTTTCGACTTTTCCGCTTCTATGCTCTCTATTCGATATCCATTCTAGGTAATCTTCCCTGCTTCCTATTTCTCTAGGAATTTTCATCCATGTGGAGAGTGAAACCCATACCCTTGTAGAACATCCACATTTGAAAACAAAATGAATGAGTAATTTTGTTGGGAATGTGTTACACAGTACATAACTAGGTGAATGACTTTGATATACGTTGAGTCATAATATAAGTTGATGTCTTGGCAACATACCTTTTGAAAGTTTGAGGAACTTCTATGGAACTTTTGGGAATCGTGGTTGGAATAACTTGTAAATTTACTTGATAGTGAGAAACCGATGTGAATACTTTTGTAGCTCATCAACCATATTCATATTCGTTAACCTTTTTTGAGCCTCAAGGATATTTCTAACAAGCCAACATTCTTGTTTAGGAATTGGTGACTTATCGAGAGATTTGTCCTTGATGTAGAAGTTGTAATCCAATGAACCAATAAATTGTCTTTCTTTACATCCACGACCCACAACAGTTTACATATAGCTTTCTTGTTGCAAAGGTTGTAGTTTAACAAACCCAGGCCTCCAAAAGATATGGGCCTGCATAAGGTTTCCTAAGCCATCAAAGGTCTTTTAGTGATCTGTGTCCATAAGAAAATATGACAAATACTAGCGACCAATTAAACCAATTTCTTCGGTAAAAGGAACACTTTAGCCTTACACGTCTACATCTCGAATATAACACTTCTGATCAGTTGAATTCCACCACCATAATATATAAACTTTCTTGTCAAAATGTAATCGTTGTGGTCTCCTCTCCACTAGTGGCATGCATTGAAATATAGTGATACTCCTTTAGGACAAAGGAAGTATGGTATATATATTGATCTTTTGTACAAATTATCCTGAAAGCCGAAAACCTTCAAAACTTGATAGAAAACTTGTAGTAGTAGTACTTTGAAAGAGGTTTTTATCAGATCTATTAAATATTATAAGATCATAAACAAAACAAATTTGTACAAGATTACCTTTGATGCAGTTAGGATGGAAATTAATATTTGGTTTCAATTGGAGTTGTTTCATGAGTCTGTTAACGTATTCCATTGCTAATAAAAATAAGGATGGGACATGATGTCACGTTGTCTTTGACCATTAGTTCCTTGGAATTTTTGAGTGAGACTTCCAATCTGTAATAAAGAGTATTTTATAGTCGTAACACACTCCATTTAGAAATTAACAAATTTGATTGGCAAACCAAACTCCAGCAATGCAATTTGAATTAAATTCCACTTGAGTAATTTTTAGGCTTCCATGAAAAAAGTGTCTACTTCTTTACATGACATTTGTACATATATTAGCCAGTTGATATTTAGTGGATATATACTTTAGGATAATACTCCAATATTCAACAAGTTCTCTAATGTAAGATCATTGTTCTTGGTGTTTTCATGATGTACAAGGTTTGTTGCAATTCTGATTGCACTAGTGTTGTTGCCATACAATGTGGTTGATCCTTTCATTTTGATGCAAAGTTCTAATAGCAGCATTTACATCAAAATAATTTTATAGTTGTGACGCCCTAAGCATACACCCTGCGCGGGATTGACACTTCGAGAACCAATATTGCCCCCAAGGGAACCCTTGTTCTGACTTACTCAGCGGAAAATTTAACTTATCAAAAATAGCTCATATAGAACATAGAATGTGATAAAAAAATCAACTAGCAAATTAGGAAAACTCTAGTCTCCACATAAGATAATGAAAATTAAAAGACTAAAGAACTATAACTAATGGTCTACCAAGACTCAAACACTAAAAGAATGTCGTGCCAAGACCCCCGATCATCCTAACAACTGAAACACTTAAAGAAATGATAATAGGATCCCTCCGGAATGTGAGGATACACACCAACTGACTCTAAGTTCTTTACTTGATCAACGCGACCATGGATGCTGATCTTGATTACCTGTGTCTACATCAAAAAATAACGAAGTCCAAATGACATGACTTCATTGAATGTACTATTATATGAGGGAAATACTAAAAATAACATAAACCTGAATGGAAAATGAAAGAAACACTTACCTTGACTTTACTCTAATTGTGAAAAAACATAAATCAATATGAAGCAATAAAACACATGCAATGTATACAAAGCTTTAATAGTAGTAGAAAGAAACTGAGTTCATTAAAAATTTCAATAACATACTCAATTTTACTCATGTAATAAAGTAACATAGTCTCTATGGGAGTTTCTCCAACTTATAACAAGCACTATGAGCCTAAGTGATGATACAATGTCTTTCCCACACTTTCAAAGTTTTCCTACATTTATGTCATATGGTACGACTTAACTAAGTGGATCCACTAGTTTATGTTTAAAAAACACCAAGGAATCATAAATAAATATGATAATTTACTACCCGTGATGGTTACATGGTTTATGGAGTCTTGATTCATTAACAACTTGCGTCCCGATATCCCTCCATATGTTTTTAAAATGATCTTTTATCTTGGTATGATATAATTACTCAAAACATAGCTTAAAATTTCCCTTGGAATGAATGTTGCCTTTCTTCTCAAATGTGAAAACATTTCTAACTTTTTTGGAATATTTAGTTCCCGTAGAATCTCTTAAGAAATGAAATTTACTCTTAACTCTTTAGTCAACACAAAATTTAAGTCCTACGACAAGGTTAAAACGTTTGCAAAAGTCCTTTGAAAAATTATGAACTTCGCTTGACTTACTTCTTAACTTTTGGGCATGACTGTTAACTTTTCTTGAATTGAATTACGGATTCAAGTTTCATGATCTTATGTTCATGGATAATTTGAACATATTAACCTGTACCTTAGAGAGTTGGAATCAACTAGAAAACAGAAGCGTGATACTATGGAACTAGTATGAAAAGATTAAAGAAGAATAGTAAGAATTGTCGTCCTTGGCACTTTAAGAGGCACAAGAGGCAAGTCCTTGAAATCCAAATACAGGATTGGGGTGATCTTTATTGCGAGGAGCCCAGAGACCAACATTCATATGCCCCATTTCGGGGATCTAAGCGATATGACTCCCTAGGACACTCCCCTGGTGCTCCCCGATATTGCTTCGTCGTTTTTCAACTCGACAATCTCTAATTTTACGTGGTTCCTTCTCCAAATCTTAGACTGAGTTATACCCACAATATTACTAGATTCAACTTAAAAATTCACCTTAAACATGAATCAAATATCAAGAAAAATTTAACAATAAAACCCACAATAATTTAAAAGAATTTAATCAAGAACTCAAAGGATTTAATTTCAAATCTTATACTTCAATGAATTGAATAATGATCGACGCACGGGTAAACACACCTAATGTAATGTTATATCACATACCTCGTAGAATTGAATCCTTGATAATCCACTATAAAAACTCAAACATTCTTATCTTAAGGTTTTTTCTTCTTACTTCTCCTATTTTCTCTTTTCTCCAAGCACTAGTATGAACATAGAGTTTTCTAAACTGTCTAAAATCTTCTTTTACCCCATTTCAACTCATAAAAATGAAATAAATTAATTGGGTAAGAAAAATACTCAAATGACCTTTAAAAATCCCGATTATACTTTAATTATTTGAATAGCCCAACTTCAAATGGGCATATCTCACTCATACGAACTCGAAATTGCACAAACTCCGTGGTGTTGGAAAAATTATTCCAAGATCTTTCCTATGATGTTTGTAAACACATGTAAATCATTTTTAGCTAGGAGTTATTGTTGTTTGAAGTCAAAAAAACTCAATTTAACATACTTAACAAAATTTTCAGATTTCTATATACTTTCTAAAAATGTCTATTTCTATTTCTTAACTTCTTCCTAGTTATTTCAATTTTCCATATGTCACAGTATCTAACCCTTTAGAAAATTCATCCCCGAATTTGATTACTCTTATTAGGCTAAGTGTGCAACATAAATAATTCAGTTCAAACACCCAACAAGAAAATCTAACACATCAAGTATTTAAATTATAGATTACTAAAAAGAGAATTAGTACCTTGATTTGGAACATATCTGGTTTAATAAAGATATGGATATGTCTTCTTCATATCTTCCTCTTCTTCCTAAGTGGCTTCCTCAACAAACTGGTTTCTCCAAAGTACTTTGACTAATGCTACTTCTTTGGTCCTCAACATGAAAACTTGGCGATCTAAAATCTGGACATGAATCTCCTGATAAGATAAATTATCATTGATTCCAATATCTTAAGTTGGTTTAATTAATGAACGATCTCCCATTAACTTCTCCAACATGGAGCTGTGAAATACCAAATGAACTGCGGCTAATTCTTGTGGTAGCTCCAACTCATAACATACATTACCTACCATTTATGATATTATGTAAGGGGCGATATACCGTGGACTAAGCTTCTCCTTCTTAAAAAATCTTACAACACCTTTCATGGGCGAAACTATCAAATATAACCAATCATTTCTTTAAAATTCTAACCCAATTCTTCTAACATAGTTGTACGATTTCTTATGACTCTGTGCAATTTTCAACCTCTCTTGAATCACTTTAACCATATCCATAGCTTGATGATCTAAATGTGGTCATATCGTCCTTGCTTCACAAACTTCAAAACATCTAATATGAGATGTATATCTTCTCCCATAAAGAGCTTCATAAAGAGTCATTTGTATGCTAGAATGGGAACTATTGTTGTAAGTAAATTCAATAAGATGTAAGTGATCATCCCAATTACCTTTGACATAAATCACCCAAGCCATCAACATATCCTCTAAGATCTTAATAGTGCGCTCTGCTTGACCACTTGTATAAGGATGAAAGGAAGTACTTAAGTTAACTTTTAAACCGAAACCTTTTTGGAATAATTTCCAAAATTTTGTAGTAAATTGTGAATCTCTCTGTGAAAAAATTGTGACAAAAATTGCAAAAAGTTAGTTGAGTTTGTCATTCTATCAATCACCCAAACAAAATCACGTTGTCTGCTAGACCTTGGTAAACCTAGGATGAAATCCATATTAATCATCTGCCACTTTTATTCAGGAAGTTCTATATTCTAGGCCATAACACCGGGCCTTTGGTTCATTACTTTAACTTGTTGGTAGTTCGGACCCTTAGACACAAATTCTAAAATGCCCTTCATACTACTCAACCAATAGACTTCTCTCGAATTGTGATACATCTTTGTGGAACCCGGATGATTGGAATATTTATATCTATGAGCTTCCTTTATGATGCACTCTTTGAGTTCATCCACTCTTGGTACACACAATCTAACTTGATACCTCAATACACCATCTCTCCCTTGTTCAAAGTCCATTAAATTTTTTCTTACGAACATTTGCCTTTAATTCAAGAAAAATTGGGTCTTTATCGTACATATATTTTACTTCTTATACTAATGAAGATGAAGCTTCATTCCTCACCACTACTATTCTTTTGTGAAATACGATAAGTGAACTCCAAAGTGTGAAAGTCTGTGCACATCCTTTGCTAGTTCTTTCCTACCTTTCTCAAAGTAATGGTACTACCCATAAACAACATGCTAAATCCACCAGAAAAAACATTAGCCTTACATAGTGGTAAAGGATACTTATGTCTTAATCCTTAAGTAATTCTTACCACCTCCTTTGTCTGAGATTGAACAAATTTTTAGTTAATACATACTGAAGACTTATGATCACTGAATAAATCTACCTTAATAATATACAAATAATGGAGCCGTATCTTTAAAGAAAATACTACCATAACCAACTCTAAGTCATAAGTTAGAGGTAAAGAAAAACCTTTCATATGAGGAAGTTCCAGTTGAGATTTTAGAGCAGCAGGTTTAGGACTTGAGAAACAAGAAATTTCCTTCGTGACAATGCAATAAATAAAATCATATAGTGGAGGATGATACTTGGAGGCTCATGACGAATTGATGACCCGATATCTATATATTTTTTCTTGTACACTTACTCTAGGTTGAGGTAATGAGATCCATTTGGCTTGTCCTATGTTTTTGAGTCATATGTTTTATGTTTTTCAATGATTTCCTTATGTTATGCATGTTCATGAAAAATTTGTATTTTGAAGAAAATGAGTTTGCATGATTGATTTTCATCATGTTATTGTGCATTGAGTATGAGTTGCCTATAGGCTCCAAGTAATTGTGTTGAGCATCTAGGAGATAATAAGATGGAAATGTTTTTCGCTATTCCTTTGAGTATGACTGGCATATAGGCTCCAAGTAATTGTATTGACCATGCTTTTAGATTGGAGAAGGGATTTCCTCTTTGAAGATGAGGAATTTTAAAATTCCAACTCTACTTATGGTACATTGAGTATGTTTAACTTGGAGTTAACATTTCCTCATTATTTGTGTTTATTTTGATGACTTGCATGCATGCTGGGTTGCTAAACTTAAGTAATTTCTGTTAGAAAGGCTTAGAATTTCACCGAGGATGAACTTTTCAACGGGGAGATAATGAAACACCTCAGAATCTAGTAGGCTAAACTAGGGTTAAGTGAGAGGGAAACAACCAAAATGTGAGGAAGTTTGGGCAGACTTCACTAAGCACTACCTCACCTCACACGACCATCATAAAGATTCTTGATCAGGACTAGGAGTGACGGTGAGGCTTGTGGAGGGATAAGCAGTGGCTAGGATACACCGCCCCAAACATTTACCCTCCCTAAGATCCACTTGACGGCTTATGAAGGACACCACAACCGTCGGAACGTTCATGATCCTAAGCTAGTCATTGGGTGGTAAAGGGTTGGACTCGTAGCCACTCGTGCAAGAACCAACGAGAGCATCTCAACTCGTGGTAGGGACCATGAATCTTGGATCCTGACATGGTGAAGTGGCAATGACTGTACGTTAAGGATTAATTAATCCTTCTTATTTTAATTGAGTCCAAGTAATGTTGTGTGCTTAACTCTATGACTCTTATATAAGTCTTTGTAAGCCCAAAACTCATATGTTCAAGAAATTATTTCCAAAACACAAAACAAACCCCCCAAAGATCATACTCTCAAAATAATTCTTTTTTTAGAATATTGAAGAATAAGAAGAAGAAGAATAAGAAGAAGAAGGAGATTCAATTTTGGGTTCATAAACAAGTTTGGGTACTTTAATTTCATTGGGCTTCACTAGTAAGTTATGATAGTTTTCCTCCATGGAGTTCTCAAATTCTCGAATATAAAAAGGTAGAAATTCCCAATTTGTTTGGGCTTTATTTTATTTAATTATCATGAATGCTCTACAAAGTTTATTTAAATTATTGAATTATAGTAATTTTAAGTATGAATTGATGATTTACTATGATTTTATGATATATCATTATAAAACAATTTAAACACCCATGTTTTCAAGTTATGAATCATGTGATCTTAGATTCTTAATGTAAAAGGAGATTTTATTAAATTAAGCATATGTTGCTACATCTACATGAAGTTATTATGAAACCATATCTAACCTATGTTTTCTATGTAATTATGATTGAAATTGCGCTTCGATCCTGAAGAAGTAAATTATGTACTATTGCATGTTCTTATTAAGTATATGGCATTGTTCTAAGGGGATTTGAGAGTAAAGTACCACTAATGATGTTGTTATTGTGTTATTCAAAGGATGTTCTCATAAATACAAATTAGCATGATGTCAAAGGTTTCCTCACATTATAAGGTGTCTTAGGTTGAAAGGTTTTCTTACCTAATTGAATTAGAGGAAAAAACTATTATCAATACATCATGGATGATGAAGGTTTTCTCATGCATTGTATACAGATGTAGTCACTAATAAGGTAAGTAAATACTTAATAAGTATTTTGTGGTTTTATAATTAGTATCGAGTGGATATTGATGTATGATGGAAGATCCCATGACGTAAAGTTAGGATATCTCAAAGCAGTCTCTTGAGATGAAAGCTTTGTCGACTAGAAGACATGTTTCTAATACAAATCTCCTTTTCACGTAGCTATCTAATTAAGCATTGTATCTTAATTATCTCAAGACAAGAAACCTGCTACCAATTATATCCTCTTTTTAAAATAACAATCATATATTTATCTAAAAGAGAACCCTAAGTTCGCCTACGTGGCACAACCATAAACCAACATTCCCTTTTTAAATTTATTTTTTTCCAAAACAAGACCTGCCCTCCCTTTTCATGATAAGTTGCGACTTTGATGAAAATGACATTTTAGAAAAGTTGTGACTTTTATATAAAGGTGTGACATTTATGAAGAGTTGCGACTCTTATGAAAATTTTTGACTTTTATGATATGTTGTGAAAATTTGAATGATTCTAACTTTTCCAAAGAGTTGTGACCTTTCAGATAAGGCACAATAAACTTTTGTTCACACAATCTTATGTTGTCTACAAATAGAGGAATTTTGTGCAATTATAATTTGTAGGGTTTTTTGCCGCTATAGGGTAGTCAAACTCAAATACATTAATTATGTTTTTCTAAAGTTAGTTCATTCTTGAAAAATTTTCGTGAGTATAATCTTAACTATAAGTCAAGTGATATATGGAGCAATTTCCCCCCCCCCCCCTATTTTGGTGACTTTTTTAATTCTGTTATGTTTCAGCAAGGATGATCGAAAATTTATCTTCTCTTCTGTCCCCTTTTAAAGGTTTCTTTATATAAACAAAGAAAATTGATTTCTGTTGCAATGTATTCTCTCCTAAAATGGTTGTTGGTTGAATTCATTACATTTGATTCTTTAGTAAACAAATCGGTTATTTCTTCCATTATTGTTTGTATGTTTTTTTTGAATTCATATACATTAATTAAACTTCTTATAAAGTGTGTTTCATTTCTCAAAGTTTTCTTCCTCCTATTTCATTAATCTTATATTTTTTACTATAAATCCCACTGATTAATGTATCTATTTCAACTTCTTTTTGCAATTTTGGTGACTTTTTTTTTTTAATTATGTTTAAAGACCAGTGAGGATGATTGAAAATTTATATGTAACGACCTGTTTAGTCGTTTTGAGCAACAGATTTTATTTCGGGAAAAAGTGTCTGAGTCGACGGAACCCACGACAGACCGTCATGGGCACGACGGACCGTCGAGGGGGTCTCGTTCCAAAACACTTAGAATTCTGAAATTTGGGTACTGAAATCGACTCTCTGAACTTCGTGACGGAATGGTAGGACGGACCGTCGTGGGCACGACGGACTGTCACACATTTTCCACAGAAAATTAGTCTCTGAAATTTGTGACGGACCTGCAGGACGGACCATCGCAGGCACGACGGGTCGTCACAGGTTGCGTAATCCTAGGCTGGGTCGGATTTCTGTTAAGTAATTTAAAGGGCGTTTTGGACTATTCCTGCTTTAATTATAAAGTTAGTGGGTTAATGTTAATAGTTTAATTACTTGGGGGTTTTAAGAGACATATCTTGAGTTAATTAGTGGGTTAATTCCTCATCTTTTATACTTAATTATATGCTAATTAGGGTAAAAGAAAGAGAGTTTGAATAAGAAAAATAGAAAGAACAAAGAGAGGGAGAATCGATCAAGAGAGAGAGGAACGAAGAGGATAGCAAAGCTTTGGGGAATTTGCTTGCTTGATCACGAATCTTCGGTGGAGGTAGGTTATGGTTTTTATGCTATTCGTACTAAAACTCTTAATAGCGAATGATATGTATTGTGTAGTCTTATAAACCCTTCTATATGCTTAATTGTATGCTTGTATGAATGCGATTATATAATTGTGATAAAATAAGCATGATGAAGCTATTGAATCCTAAATCTTGAAAAACCCTAATGTACTTTATTAATGAGATTGAGGATGCCTTGGTATAAAAGAAGGCTTGATGAACTAAAGTAACGAGATTGATAATGCCTTGGTATAAAAGAAGGCTTGATGAACTAAAGTAATGAGATTGAGGATGCCTTGGTATAAAGGAAGGCTTGATGAACTAAAGTGATGACAGTAGTGGAGCGGGTGTCACGAACCGACACGTAGAATTAGGGGATCGGGTGTCTAGAACCGACACGTAGAATTAGGGGATCGGGTGTCACGAATCGACACGTAAAATTAGGGGATCGGGTGTCACGAACCGACACGTAGAATTAGGGGATCGGGTGTCACGAACCGACACGTAGTTTTAGAGGATCGAGTGTCACGAACCGACACGTAGATTTAGGGGATCGGGTGTCACGAACTGACACGTAGAATTAGGGGATCGAAGTGCCACGTTCCGACACCCGGATAGTATATGGAGCGGAGTGTCACGTACCGACACGAGAGAAATAAAGATAATGAATCTTGAAAGATGTTAATATACTCAATCTAATGAACCTAATTCCCAAATGAGTATGGTATTGAGGCTTGAGTCCTCATGGGTGAACTTGGCGGTGCTTATTAATGATTATAGAACTTGTTGTTGCTACATGTTGAGTATTGTAGTTGATTTATGATATTATCTGATATATACTGTTTTCTATTTTGAGTTGGCCGATGATACCTACTCAGCACTTGTGTTTTGTACTGACCCCTACTTGTATGTTTCTTTCTTTGTTATTTATGGAGTGCAGCAAATGTACCGTCGTCTTTAACTCAACCGCAATTCTATCCAGTCTTCATTACACCGGATTTCAGGGTGAGCTAATGCTTCTAGCTTGGATTGGATCTTCTTCTTCATGTCTTGATGCCTTGAAGTTCCGGCATGGACTAGCTTTTATTTATTTTAGCTTCCTAGATATTCTTAGAGTTAGTAATTTAAGGATAGATGTTCTTGTGATGATGACTTCCAAATTTTGGGGAAAATAATAGTTGTTGAGTTTTTAGAAGGTATTTAACTGATTTTCATTAATGAGTTTAAGTCTTCCGTATTTTATTCTGTTATTATATTGGAATGTTGGGTTTTGTATTGGTTGGTTCGCTCACATAGTAGGATAAGTGTGGGTGCCACTCGCGGCTCGATTTGGGTCGTGACAAACTTGGTATCAGAGCATTAGGTTCGTTGGTCTCATCACACAAGAACGAGTCTAGTAGAGTCTTAAGGAACGGTAGGGGGACGCCTTTACTTTTCTTTGAGAGGCTATAAGACTTTAGGAAAATTCCATTCTTTCTTTCGTGCTATTACTTGGATCCAATTGGTATCTAGGTGATACAAATTGGTATCTGACCATCTTCACTCTATTTTGCAGATGGTTAGAACTAGAGCGACAGCGGCGCCAACACCAACACCAGCAAGACAAGATGCGTCTGAGCCAGCCACTGGGGCTATAGCTCGGGGAGGAGCAGTGGCAAGAGGCCGAGGAAGAGGTCATGGGAGGACGTCCTCTAGAGGAAGAGGACAAGCACCTAGCCCATCTGGTACTAGGGCGGTGACTCCTGCACCGACTGAGGAAGCGATAAGAGAGGGTGAGGAAGGGGAGAATGAACAAGTGCAGAATGAGGAATTGCCACCCCAACCTACCCCAGAGAAGATCAATCAGGTTCTTGCTTATCTTAGCGGGTTATCTGATCAGGGCCAGACACCTCCAGTGTTTTCTGCACTAGCACCTCAGGTTCCGGAGGTACATCATGCAGCTACTGTGGCTCCCCGCATGGATGCCTCATTGGAAATAGGAACGTTTCCTCGTCTGACTACAGGGCCTATAATGACAAATGATCAGCATGAAATTTTCAGTAAGTTCTTGAAATTGAAACCTCCAGTCTTCAAGGGTGCTGAATCTGAGGATGCCTACGATTTTCTGGTTGACTGTCATGAGCTACTACACCAGATGGGTGTAGTAGACCGGTTTGGTGTTGAGTTTCTGACTTATCATGAGCTACTACCAAAATGTGGTAGCGGTCACATGTTGAGTGTCAACCAACAGAGGCACCACCTATGACTTGGGCATGATTCTCTAGCTTGTTTATGGAGAAGTATATCCCCCGGACTTTGAGGGATAGGAAAAGAGACGAGTTCTTGAGCCTAGAGCAAGGTAGGATGTCGGTTACTGCATATGAGGCTAAGTTTCGTGCATTATCCAGGTATGCCACCCAACTTTGTTTCAGTCCACAAGAGTGGATTCGCCGTTTTGTGAAGGGGTTGAGGTCAGAATTGCGGATTTCAGCCTTACAGGTAGCGGCTACGGCAAAATCCTTTCAAGAAGTGGTAGACTTCGTGATAGAGGTGGAAGGAGTGAAGCCAGATGACTTCACCATGGCATCGACATCAAAAAGGTTTCGAAAGGGAGGTGAGTTTAATGGTTCTTACTCTAGAGGACAGGGTTCAGGAGGTTACTCAGTCCGACCAATTCAGTCTTCACTACAGACTGTAGTTGGGGGTCCACCTCAGACCGGTCAACACTTCTCTGAGAGACCTATGCTTGACTCTCGAGAGTGTTATGGATGTGGGGAGACTGGACATATTAGGAGGAATTGTCCAAAACAGAGTAATAGACCCCCAATAGCTAGAGGTAGAGGTGGTCATGGTAGAGGCCGTTATTCAGGAGGACGTGGTGGCCGAGGTAATGGTGGTCACCAAAACGGCCGGGGTGACGGGCAAACTGGAGCCACTACAGGACAACATGGTAGGGGCAACGGGCAGACAGGCGATAGGTCCCATTGTTACGCTTTCCCTGGGAGATCTGAAGCGGAGACATCTGATGCTGTTATCACAGGTAATCTTTTGGTTTATGATTGCATGACTTCTGTATTATTTGATCCTGGCTCCACGTTTTCATATGTATCTCCCTCATTTGCTACTGGTCTTAATTTACATTGTGAATTGCTTGACATGCCTATTCGTGTTTCTACTCCGGTGGGTGAGTCTATGATAGTTGAAAAAGTATATAGGTCTTGTCTGGTGACTTTTGTGGGGAGCAATACTTATGTATACTTGGTTATCTTAGAAATGGTTGATTTTGATGTAATTCTGGGTATGACTTGGCTTTCTCCGAATTTTGCGATCTTGGCTTGTAATGCTAAAACTGTGACATTAGCCAAGTCTGGGACAGATCCGTTAGTGTGGGAGGGCGACTACACTTCCACTCCGGTTCGTATTATCTCCTTTCTTCGTGCTAAGAGAATGGTTAGTAAAGGGTGTTTAGATTTCTTGGCACATCTCAGGGATGACTCTACCCAAGTACCTTCAATTGAGAAGGTTTTGGTAGTCCGTGAGTTTCTTGATGTGTTCCTTGCAGATCTTCCTGGTATGCCACCGGATAGAGATATTGATTTTTACATTGATCTGGAACCGGGTACTCGCCCTATTTCTATACCCCCTTATAGAATGGCTCCCGCGGAGTTAAGAGAGTTAAAGGACCAACTTCAAGAGTTGTTGAGCAAAGGCTTCATTAGACCAAGTCCATGTCCTTGGGGTGCTCCAGTGTTATTTGTGAAGAAGAAGGATGGGAGTTTTCGGATGTGCATAGACTACCGGCAGTTGAACAAGGTAACTATGAAGAACAAGTATCCCATTCCTCGCATTGATGACTTGTTTGATCAGTTACAAGGTGCTTGTGTCTTCTCTAAGATTGACTTGAGATCCAGTTATCATCAATTGAAAATACGGGCAACGGATGTACCAAAGACTGCTTTACGAACCAGGTATGGGCATTACGAATTCGTAGTAATGTATTTTGGTCTTACGAATGCCCCTGCTGCTTTCATGAGCTTGATGAACGGGATTTTTAAGCCATATCTGGATCTCTTTGTGATTGTATTTATTGATGATATACTGATATATTCCAAGAGTAAGAAGGAACATGAGGAGCATTTGAGAATTGTGTTGGAAGTATTAAGGGAGAAAAGGCTGTATGCCAAATTATCAAAGTGTGAGTTTTGGCTAGATTCAGTGTCCTTCTTGGGGCACGTGGTTTCTAAGGACGGAGTGATGGTGGATCCTTCTAAGATTGAGACAGTGAAGAATTGGGTAAGACCTACTAATGTGTCAGAAATAAGGAGCTTTGTTGGTTTAGCTAGCTATTACCGTCAATTTGTCAAAGGATTCTCTTCTATTTCTTCCCAATTGACGAACTTGACTAAGCAGAATGTTCCATTTGTATGGTCGGATGAATGTGAGGAAAGCTTTCAGAAACTCAAGACCTTGCTGACTATTGCACCAATCCTTACCTTGCCAGTAGAGGGTTAGAACTTCATTGTTTATTGTGATGCATCCTATTCTTGTTTGGGTGCAGTGCTAATGCAAGAGAAGAATGTAATTGCTTATGCTTCGAGGCAATTAAAGGTGCATGAACGTAACTATCCGACCCATGATTTGGAGTTGGCTGCGGTAGTGTTTGCATTAAAGCAATGGAGACACTATCTATATGGGGTCAAGTGTGAAGTCTATACGGATCATCGTAGCCTACAATATGTCTTTACTCAGAGGGATTTGAATTTGAGACAGAGGAGGTGGATGGAACTACTGAAGGACTATGATGTTACCATCTTGTATCACCCAGGAAAGGCTAATGTTGTGGCAGATGCCTTAAGTAGAAAAGCAGGGAGCATGGGTAGTTTACCCCACTTACAAGTTTCTAGACGCCCGTTGGCTAGAGAAATCCAAAACTTGGCTAATGACTTTATGAGGCTAGAAGTAAATGAGAAGGGAGGATTTTTGTCCTGTGTGGAGGCAAGATCTTCTTTTCTTGACAAGATCAAGGGAAAACAGTTTGATGATGAGAAACTAAGCCGAATTCGGGATATGGTGTTGCGAGGAGAGGCTAAGGAAGCAATAATTGATGAGGAAGGTGTTTTGAGAATCAAGGGAAGGTTATGTGTGCCCCATGTTGACGATTTGATCCACACTATTCTTACAGAGGCTCATAGTTCCGGATATCCTATACATACTGGTGCAACCAAGATGTACCGTGACCTAAAACAACACTTTTGGTGGAGTAGAATAAAGCGTGACATTGTTGAATTTGTTGCCAAATGTCCAAATTGTCAGCAAGTAAAGTATGAATACCAGAGGCCCGGAGGAACCCTTCAGAGAATGCCCATTCCTGAATGGAAGTGGGAGAGAATTGCAATGGACTTCGTGGTTGGTCTTCCAAAGACATTGGGTAAGTTTGATTCTATTTGGGTAATTGTGTACAGATTAACTAAGTCTGCTCACTTTATTACAGTCAAGGTGACCTACAATGCAGAGAAGTTAGCCAAAATCTATATCTCAGAAATTGTTCGATTGCATGGAGTTCCACTCTCCATCATATCAGATAGAGGTACGCAGTTTACTTCTAAGTTTTGGAGAACATTTCATGCGGAATTAGGTACTAGGTTGGACCTTAGTACTGCATTTCACCCTCAGACCGATAGTCAGTCTGAGCGAACGATTCAAGTGTTGGAGGATATGCTTCGTGCATGTGTGATAGAATTTGGTGGTCATTGGGATAATTTCTTACCCTTAGCGGAGTTTTCATACGATAATATCTATCACTCAAGTATTGACATGGCTCCATTTGAGGCACTGTATGGGAGGAGATGTAGGTCCCCCATTGGTTGGTTTGATGCATTTGAGGTTAGACCTTGGGGTACTGATCTATTGAGGGATTCATTGGAGAAGGTGAAATCTATTCAAGAAAAGCTTTTCGCGGCTCAAAGTAGGCAAAAGGAATATGCGGTTTGAAAGGTTAGAGACTTGGAGTTCATGGAGGGTGAACAAGTCTTGCTGAAGGTTTCACCCATTAAAGGGGTGATGCGGTTTGCTAAAAGGGGTAAGCTAAGCCCGAGGTATATTGGACCATTTGAAGTACTTAAGCGAGTAGGTGAGGTGGCTTATGAAATAGCCTTGCCTCCAGGACTGTCAGGAGTGTATCCGGTATTTCATGTGTCTATGTTGAAAAGATATCATGGGGATGGAAACTACATCATTCGTTGGGATTCGGTTCTGCTTGATGAGAATTTGTCTTATGAGGAGGAGCCTGTTGCCATTCTAGATAGAGAAATTCGCAAGTTGAGGTCGAGGGAGATTGCATCCATCAAAGTTCAATGGAAGAATCGACCAGTTGAAGAGGCCACTTGGGAGAAGGAGGCTGATATGCAAGAAAGATACCCACACCTATTTACAGATTCAGGTACTCCTTTTCACCCTTGTTTTTCTTCTTGTGATCGTTCGAGGACGAACGATGGGTAAATTAGTATCTATTGTAACGACCTGTTTAGTCGTTTTGAGCAACAGATTTTATTTTGGGAAAAACTGTCTGAGTCGACGGAACCCACGACGGACCGTCATGGGCACGACGGACCGTCGAGGGGGTATCGTTCCAAAACACTTTTTTTTTAGTTGAACGACCCTTGGAGTGGTCAGGGGCTTAGCAACACCCCCAGGCCTTAACATTCATAAAAACAAAATTTACATGAAGGGGGACATTAGGCCTTACCTTCTATCATTTGATGGTTAGAATTGACTTATCTTTGAGATGAGTCAATTCAACCTTTACAATAATATGCACTCTATAAAATAAAATACCTAAAAGAGGACTCCTCTTTTTAATACAATATTCTAAGAATGCATAAATTAGGGAGACTCTCCCTTTACATGTATAATGAAAGAGTAAATCTATTCTACTAACTAAAAATAGTCAATGAATAAATTTAATGTCATTTGTATTGCTATACATTGAAAAACTTGTAGTATTTCTAAGGTGGATGTTTTATTCTCTTGAGCTTCCTTCTTCTAAAATTTTGTGTGCCCATCTTCTCCAATAGATAGCTTCCTTTAATTGCTCCCTCGGGTTGTCTTGTTTTATAGAAGTGTTGAATTATTTCCAGATTGTGACTCCATTTGGATAGTAAGTCTGCAGTACTATTTGCTTCCCTATAAATGTGTTGACACTGAAATTGTTCCATTTTCCTAGTTATTTGCTGGATTTGTAGGACTAGTTCTTCATATCTCCAAGGAATTTTTATTGTGTTTTTGATCCAATTGCACAGCAGCTCTGAATAAACCTCCAATTCAACTCTTTTGTATCCATGTTGTTCACACCACTCCAGCCCAGATAATGCAGCTTTTATCTCTGCAATGTTGTTAGTACCAAAACCAAAGGGTAGAGAAAAAGCATAAACTATTTTACCTTGGTGATCTCTTAAAAAGCCACCACCTCCAATCTTTCCTGAATTCTTTAGAGCACTACCATCTGTATTGAGTTTGTAAGTGCCTAAAACTGGTTTATTCCAGCTTACTATCACTATCTTATATTGCTGTTTACATTGCTCTACTAAGTTAATTAGCTTGCTCCAACTAGATTGCCATGGTATACTAGAAAACACAAGTTTAATAACCTGCATAACATCCTTGAATATGCCATATTGCACTCTATGTATGCTGGAGCTCTTCCTTTCATACTTGACAGCACACCTGTTCTTCCATAGATTCCAACAAATTACATTAGGTAAGATATGTATAATTAATTTATGTACCTCATTGTGAGCTTGCTGATTCCTCCAATGCAGTAGTTGATCTCTAAGATTTGTATTGACTGGAACTATTCCAAGTGTTGAAGCATGGATCTTCCAAATATATTTAGCAAAGTTGCCATTAATCAATATATGATTAATGTCATCTTTACCTTTATTGTAACAACAATAACACTCTGATATAGCTCTACCAAATCTCTGCAGTAGTTCATTAGTAGGCAATTTACCTTTTAAAGCTCTCCAAATAAAGAAGGCTATTTTAAAAGGTAAATGTTTATGCCAGATAATGTTATTAATAGTATCTATAATTCTTTTCTTTCTAATACACTCCCATGCAGAAGCTATAGTAAAATTGCCAGTTTCTGTTGGTATCCATATTGCATTGTCATCTTTTCCTGCAGTATAAGTAAAGGTTGTCTGCAAAATCTTGGGTATCAACAGAGGTGTCACCTGCTGTCTATTTAATCTTTCATTCCACTTACCATCCTTTATGAAATCTGCCACAACACTGTTATTTAAACTAGATATATGATCACTTTGACTGGCAAGATTTTCAGCATCCAACCAATTATCCCACAAAAAGCTGCATGTACCAGAGTGTATTTGCCATTTAATGAGAGATTCCACCTTAGGCCTATTTCTAGTTAAGTATCTCCATACCAAAGAATCACCAATGTCATACTTTTTAGCCACAGGATTGGCTCTTTGACAGTATTTGGCTTTTAAAAACTTACTCCATAAAGAGTTTTTAGTTCTAAAATCCCACCACTGCTCATATTGAAAAGCAGTACAAACATCTTCTAGCAGTCTTACACCAATACCCCCTTCACTAGTTGGATATGCCATATTCTCCCAAGATGACCAATGATATTTCTTACCATCTTTATCAATACCCCAAAAGAAATCTGCTATAATCTTCTTAATACAATTTAAAGTAGTTATGGGAGGTGAAATAGCTGCAAGTGTATGAATTGGAATAGATAGTAATACATGTTTCACCAAAGTAATTTTACCCCCAAAATTTAGAATTTTTGAATGCCAGCCTGCAATTCTTTTGATCACCTTTTCAACCACCTCAGAATAATAAATAATCCTTTGCCCTCCAATATATAATGGACACCCAAGATAATTGATAGGACTGTTCTTCCTATTAAAACCAGTAGCCCTCTTAATCTCCTCTATAATGTCATGACCAGTATTAGAGGTTACCATAAAGAAACTTTTATCTTTATTCACCTTCTGATCAGAAACTTGTTCGTATGCTTCAATAGTTTTCATAATAAGATGAAGGGAAGTACTATCAGTAGATGCAAATATAATTATATCATCTGCAAAACTAAGATGATTAATTTTTGGACCATTACTTTCCATATGAAACCCTTTATACTGATGATTATGATAAAGAAGATTAAGCTGTCTAGACAAAGCTTCAGCACCTAAAATAAATAGTGCTGGAGATAAGGGATCACCTTGTTTAAGACCCCTCTTAGATTGAAAAAATCCATGCCTCTTTCCATTTATTACAATAGAGTACCAAATATTACTCATAATCCTCCAAACTCTATCAATAAACACTTCACTGAATCCCAATTTTCTTAGCACCAAATAAGTATAAGTCAATGAAACTCTATCATAAGCTTTAACCATATCTAACTTGATAACTACATTACTGCCTTCTTTTGGCTTTTTAATACCATGAATTATTTCCTGAGCCAACAAAATATTCTCAGCTATACTCCTCCCTTTGACAAAACCTGATTGATTTTCAGAAATAATACCAGGTAGTATTGAAGCCAATCTGGTACTAATGATCTTTGAAATGATCTTATTAGCAAAATTACTAAGGCTAATAGGTCTGAAGTCTTTTAGTTTGCTTGGATGATCAGTTTTAGGAAGCAAAATTAGGCAAGCATGAGTCATATATCTGGGCATAATATTACCAATATAAAAATACTTAACAGCAGCCAAGAGATCTTCTTTGATAATATCAAAGCATACTTGGTAAAATTTTCCTCCAAAACCATCACGTCCAGGTGCTGAATGAGGATTCATACTCATAATGATCCTTCTCAATTAATCCATATCAGGTAGTCTATCTAAAACATCATTTTTCTCTTGAGTAATCATGGGATTGATAAACTGCAGGATATCTTCCTTAATTTTCTCATTCTTGCCAGTAAACATCTCCTGATAATAATCACAAGCCTGTTTAGCAATATCTTCTTCCCCTTTGATCCATTTCCCACTGTCATCCATCAGATTATGTATAGCCATTCTATTTCTTTTACCTCTAATCACAGCATGAAAATATTTTGTGTTTGCATCTCCCTCTTATAACCAATGCAACTGAGTTTTCTGCTGAAGAATTTTATATTCCAGCTTCAAGTACTTTATATACTTGGCATTAATAGCATTCAGCTTCTCACTATTTTCAGTACTATGATTACAGATCATATCCTTTTCAGCCCTTTTCACCAATTCCTCATATAGCTTAACCTTTTCAAATACATAACCATATTCCTGTTTTGACCACCCTCTCAAAGTCTTAGTTAACCTTCCCAACTTTGTATGAAAATTCCACATAGGATTTCCAATCACTTCTCTTTTCCAACAGTTTTCCACAGTTTTTAAGAATGATTCATTCTCAGTCCAACAATTCAGAAATTTGAAATATTTAATAGTATTAGATTGAATATCACATATTTCCATCAATAAGGGACAGTGATCAGACCCTACTGGAGGAAGATGAGTAATACTAGAATGAGGCATTGTTTCAATCCATTTATCATTAGTCATACCCCTATCCGGTCTTTTCCAGATCCTTGCACCATCTCTCCTATGATTACACCAAGTGTAATCCTTACCATGATATACCATGTCAACTAAACCACATGCCTCAATAATACTAATAAACTCCAAACTCTTATTAATATTATAATCTCTACCCCCCAGCTTCTCACTAGTAGAGGTCATAACATTGAAATCTCCTAGAATACTCCATGGGTACATGGTTTCAGACCTCTTTAGCATAACATCCCAAAGGGGTTTCCTTAACTGATCCTTACACTTAGCATATACATAGGTGATAATGAACTTCTCACTGCAATTCTCATGACTCACCTCACAATTCACCTGTTGCTGATCACTTTCCAAGATATCACAAGTAATTTCATTAGACCAAAAAAGCCAGATTTTGTTATTAGGATTACTAAAACTGTGATTCATGATCAACTGCATTCTGCAAGAATCTATATGATCTTGGTTAGGAAAAGGTTCTAAAATAGCCAGCATAGACAAATTATGCATTTTTCTGAGATTAATCAATCTCTCTAGAGAACCAAAAGTATTTATGCGCCTCACATTCCAACATAATAACTTAATCATTAAATTCCTCTACTCCTAGCTCTAGTATTAGGCTTACTAGTACTAGTAAGTTTATTTTGTATTACAAGCTTTCTTCCTCTAGGTGACAGACCTTGTTTGCCAGTTACATCTCTAATTTCATCCACATTAGAGGACTGAAGCAAAGGGCCCTTATGAATATGGTCAGAGGTGTTAAATTCCTCTCCTGGTTCAATACCCTCTCCTAAAGATTGAGTATCCAAATCATACTCATCTTCAGAGTCAGGTTCCCTATACTCATCAACATTCTCATCTCTTTGATGGTCAATAGGGTCAATACCAGTAGTATTTTGATTTTTGTTGTTATTTTTAGTAATAATCTGATGAGGAATATTAACAATCTGTTTATCAGGGGGTTCTTTCTCAACATTACTAGAAGTCTCCTGTTCAACAACTTTATTTTTTCCTTTATCATAATTAACATGCTGAGAACTAGTGTCCACCTAACATCTTCCAACCTCACCTCCATCAGCTACACCAACAGTATCTCTATAAGGGATTGCAGGGGAGGGGAGCATTAAGTCAATACCTGCTTTATTTAGATTGTCTTGTTGATAAGCAGCCTGATGATCCTTTTTGTGTTTGCCATTCTTCTTGGATCCCTTGTTGCTGAGCTTCAACACCTTGTTGTAATGGTTGATGATGTTCCATCTCACTTCTACCAGTGTCCAAATTCTGAGTAATCTGAAATTTGGGTACTGAAATCGACTCTCTGAACTTCGTGACGGAATGACAGGACGGACCGTCGTGGGCACGACGGACCGTCACACATTTTCCACAGAAAATTAGTCTCTGAACTTTGTGACGGACCTGCAGGACGGACCATCGCAGGCACGACGGGCCGTCACAGGTTGCGTAATCCCAGGCTGGGTTGGATTTCTGTTAAGTAATTTAAAGGGCGTTTTGGACTATTCCTGCTTTAATTATAAAGTTAGTGGGTTAATGTTAATAGTTTAATTACTTGGGGGTTAAAAGAGATAACCTTGAGTTAATTAGTGGGTTAATTTTTAATCTTTTATACTTAAATATATGCTAATTAGGGTAAAAGAAAGAGAGTTTGAATAAGAAAAATAGAAAGAACAAAGAGAGGGAGAATCGATCAAGAGAGAGAGGAACGAAGAGGATAGCAAAGCTTTGGGGAATTTGCTTGCTTGATCACGAATCTTCGGTGGAGGTAGGTTATGGTTTTTATGCTATTCGTAGTAAAACTCTTAATAGCGAATGATATGTATTGGGTAGTCTTACAAACCCTTCTATATGCTTAATTGTATGCTTGTATGAATGCAGTTATATAATTGTGATAAAATAAGCATGATGAAGCTATTGAATCCTAAATCTTGAAAAACCCTAATCTACTTTATTAATGAGATTGAGGATGCCTTGGTATAAAAGAAGGCTTGATGAACTAAAGTAATGAGATTGATGATGCCTTGGTATAAAAGAAGGCTTGATGAACTAAAGTAATGAGATTGAGGATGCCTTGGTATAAAGGAAGGCTTGATGAACTAAAGTGATGAGAGTAGTGGAGCGGGTGTCACGAACCGGCACGTAGAATTAGGGGATCGGATGTCACGAACCGGCACGTAGAATTAGGGGATCGGGTGTCACGAACCGACACATGGAATTAGGGGATCGGGTGTCACGAACCGACACGTAGAATTAGGGGATCGGGTGTCACGAACCGACACGTAGAATTAGGGGATCGGAGTGTCACGTTCCGACACCAGGATAGTATATGAGGATCGGAGTGTCACATTTCGACACTAGGATAGTATATGGAGCGGAGTGTCACGTACCGACATGAGAGAAATAAAGATAATGAATCTTGAAAGATGTTAATATACTCAATCTAATGAACCTAATTCCCAAATGAGTATGGTATTGAGGCTTGAGTCCTCATGGGTGAACTTGGCGGTGCTTATTAATGATTATAGAACTTGTTGTTGCTACATGTTGAGTATTGTAGTTGATTTATTATATTATATGATATATACTGTTTTCTATTTTGAGTTGGCCGATGATACCTACTCAGTACTTGTGTTTTGTACTGACCCCTACTTGTATGTTTCTTTCTTTGTTATTTGTGGAGTGCAGCAAACCTACCGTCGTCTTCAACTCAACCGCAATTCTAGCCAGTCTTCATTACACCGGATTTCAGGGTGAGCTAATGCTTCTAGCTTTGACTGGATCTTCTTCTTCATGTCTAGATGCCTTGAAGTTCCGGCATGGACTAGCTTTTATTTATTTTAGCTTCATAGATATTCTTAGAGTTAGTAATTTGAGGATAGATGGTCTTGTGATGATGACTTCCAGATTTTGGGAAAAATAATAGTTGTTGAGTTTTTTGAAGTTATTTAACTGATTTTCATTAATGAGTTTAAGTATTCCGCATTTTATTCTGTTATTATATTGGAATGTTGGGTTTTGTATTGGTTGGTTCGCTCACATAGTAGGATAAGTGTGGGTGCCACTCGCGGCTCGATTTGGGTCATGACATTATATTTGTTGGGAAACTTTCTTGTGGATTGTGCTATATTTTATAGCACAAAACAACAAATATTTGGTAACTAATGCGGAACAAATGGTGAAGTTTGTTAAAAGAACCAAAATAATTTCTCTCTTGCTTGCCACAATTAGTAAATTATTTAAATTGTTTTTTCTTGGGTACAAAAAAATTGTATGTCATTGCACTATTTCTAGAATATTTGTATAGAAACAATTAGTCCATATATTTTATTGCAAGTTAACTAATTTGTCATAATTCTTGTTCTCTTCTTTTTGGACATAGAAAAGATCAAGTTTTTGTGAAACTAACAAATGTCCAAAATACACTATAAAAAAAGTTTTTTTATGGGCAATAAGTATGCAAGTCCAAAGAGAGTACTATACCCTTTACTGACATTAATAAGCTGTCATTTGATTCAATATTTCTAGACATTTGAGGGACATTTATACAGAGTACCAATTGCCTCTGAAATTGGATATTTATTGACAATTAAACTATTAATTATCATTAAAGATCATTTTTCTGTAGTGATAACTCATTCCCCTTTTGTAATAATTTTAATTTTTTTTTGTAAAAGGAAGTAACAACTCTTTCTTTTTGCTTCTTTAAATTAATTTTGTGAACCTTCAATTTGAAAACAACCTAAAAGACTATCTTTTTTGAATAATATATTAAGTAACATGTGTTTTTCTTCTTGATTGGTAGGAAAGTAAGACTGTCTTTATTATTATTTTTTGATATTTGTGAGTTCAAGAGCTCACAAAAATATGCTGTGAGATTTTAGTATGTTGTATTTCAAAAATTTTGTTTAGTACATCCCTTTGTGAACATTCAGATGCCACCTAATGCTTGATTGATAATTGCATTAATTTTTTGTAACTCTATATTATAATCATAACAAGAACTTTGAGTGATTCTACTTTCTTAGTCGTCAAATTGAAAATATGGTGATCTAGAATGTGTTCAAGAATCTCCTCATAAGATAAGTTCTCATTGTTACCAATATCTTCAGTTTTTATGATTAATGAAGGATCACCCATGAACTTCTTCAACATAAAGATGTGAAATTTCGCATGAACAGCAGATAACTCTTGCGGTAGGTCAAACTCCTAAGATACATTACCTAATTTTGTAAGGGTCGATATGTCGAGGACAAAGATTCTCCTTCTTAGAAAATCCTATAGCACCTACAAGGGTGAAACTTTCATATATACCCTATCATCTACTTCAAACTCTTACTCCACTATTCTTACATAGGTGTAGGATTGGACTCTGTGTAATTTTCAACCTCTCTTGAATCACTTTCACCATATCCATAGATTAAAGATCAAAATGTGTTCCTATCAACCCTGCTTCACCAACTTCAACCATCTAATAGGAGATCTGTATCTTCCCACATAAAATACCTTCATAATAAGCCATTTGTAGACTAAAGTGGTAACTAGTGCTGTAAGAAAATTCAATAAAACATAGGTGATCATCACAATTACCTTCTAAATAAATCACACTAGCCATTGACATATCATCTAAGGTATGAGTAGTGTGCTCTACTTTACCATTTGTGTAAGAATAAATGGCAGTACATAAGTTAACCTTTGTACCCAAGCCTTTTTGGAATAACTTCTAAAATTATGTAGTAAATTGCTCATCTCTTTCTGAAGTAATAGTGAGAAAAACCGCATGAAGTCTAACCACTTCGTGAAGATACAACTAGGCATAGTCCTTTGGTGAATTGGTAGTATTTACTGGCAAAAAGTGGGTTAATTTTTTCATTCTATCAAGAATCACCAAAATTGAACCATGTTGCCTACGAAGCCTTGGCAAAGCTAGGATGAAATCAAGATTAATCATCTACCACTTCCATTCCGGAAGTTGTAGATTCTAGGCCAGACCACCAGGCCTTTGGTTCTCTACTTTAACTTATTGGAAATTTGGACACTTGGACACAAATTCTATAATACCCTTCATACTACTCAAACAATACTCCTACAGAATCGTAATACAACTTTGTGGAACCCGGATAAATGAAATATCAGTAGCTATGAACTTCCTTTATGCTGCACTGTTCACCACTCTGGCTACACACAAACCTACTTGATAAGTCAATAGACCATTTCTCCCTTGTTCAAAACTCATTACTCTTTGCTTATGAACATTTGTCTTTAATTCCTACAAAATTGGGTCTTGTTCCTACTTCTCTTTTACTTCTAACACTAATGAATATCTATCCCTATTCATCACCACTTTTCTTTTATCTGTGGATTCCAATAAATGAACTCCCAAGCGTGCAAGTCTATGCACAACCTTCGCTAGTTCTTTCTTATCTATCTCAAACTAGGCGGTACTAGCCATAGAAAACCTACTCAAGGCATCAGAAACAATATTAGCCTTACCTGAGTGGTCTAGAATACTAAAATCATAATCCTTGAGTAATTTTAACCACCTCATTTATCTGAGATTGAGCCCTTTCAGAGTAAATACATACAGATGAATTATTATCAATGAATACATATACATGAACACCATACAATTAGTGATTTCATATCTTCAAAGAAAATACTACGACAACAAGCTCAAAGATAAGAGTTGAAGCTAAAGAAAAACCTTTTACGTGAGGAAGTTTTGTTCAGATTTTTGAGAGACTAGTTTAGAAGTTGAGAAACAAGAATTTGTGTGTGCCAAAGTGCTATGGAGAAAATCATGTTGTGCAGGGTGCTACTTTGAGGCCACGACCGATATGATGTCCCATATCCATACTTTTTCCTTCTACTCCGACTCTAGCTTGAGGTAATGAGTTTCTCTTGGCTTGTCCGATGTTTTAGAGTCCTGTGTTTTATGTGTTTCCATGATTTATTTATGTTGTGCGTGTTCATGAAAAAATTGTATTTTGAAGAAAATGAGTTTACATGATTGATTATCCTCATCTTGTTGTGCAGTGAGTGTGAGTGGCCTATAGACTCCAGGAGATGATATGATGAACATGCTTTAGCTATGCTTTTGAGTATGAATTTCATATAGTCTCCATGTAATTGTGTTTAGCATGATTTTATCTTAGAGAAGGAATCCCCTCCTTAGATGAGGAATTTAAAGTTTTCATACATATTTGTTTGATAGATGTAGCTCCTACTTTTTGGCACATTGATTATGTTTAGTTTGGAGTTAGTGTTTCCTCAATGGTTGTGTGAATTTTGATATATTTCATGCATGATGGGTTGCTAGTCTTGAGTTGTTTCCGTTAGAAAGATCTAGAATCTCACCCGAGGACATGTTTTCCCAAAAGGGAGATAATGAAACACCTCAGAATCTAGAAGGCTAAACTAGGGCTAATTGAGAGGGCAACAGCAAAAAGAGAGGAAGTTTGGGCAGAATTCACCAAACACTACCTCACCTCACACGACCACCATGAAGATTCTTGGTTAGGATCATTATTCATGGAGAGGTTCGTGGAGGGATAGGCAGTAGCTAGGCTACACTGCACCAAGCAAGGACCCTCCCTAAAGATTGCCCGTGAAGGCTACCACGACCATTTAAAGGGTCATGATCTTAAGGTAGTCTTAGGGGTAGAAAGGGTGTGAACCGTAGCCACTCGTCCAAGAACCAACGATAGATCCTCGGCTCGTGGTACGAACTACGATTTTGGAAGCTCACATGGTCATGAGGTAGTGTACTGTAAGTTAAGGGTTAATTGATCTTTTCTTGTTTTAATTAGATCAAATCCATGTAATTTTCCCTATGTCTATGACCCATTATAAGTTATTTTAACCCCAAAACTCATATGTCAAGACATTATTTCGAAAACACAAAACAAATCCCAAAACTTCTTCCTCTAAAATAATTCTCTTTTTAGAATCTTGAAGTAGAAGAAGAATAAGAGATTCAATATTCGGTTCAAGAGCGAGAATACATACTTCAATTGTTTTGGTCTTTGATAGTAAGTTAAGATAAATTTAACCCTTGGAGTTCTCAAATTCTCCAATTTCAAAAGGTAGAAACTCCCAATTTATTGAGGTTTTCATAAATTATCATGGTTATCTTTAATGTTTATTTAATTAATTGATTTGTGTTCAATTTAAGTATGAATTGATGAACTTATAGGATTTTATGATTATATCCCCATTAAAAAATTTAAACCTCCTGTTTTCAAGTAATGAATCATGTTATGTTGGATTTTCAATGTAATAGGATATTTTTATTATATTAAGCATATATTGCTAGATTTACATGATGTGATGATGAAATCCATATCTAACCTATTTTTTGTAAGTAATGATGATTTAAATTAGGTTTTGATCCTTAAGAGGTAAAATATGGAGTGTTGCATGTTGTTATGAAGTTATGCCATTGTTTTAAGGGTACATTGAGAGTAAAGTTCCCATGATGATGTTGTTGTTGTGTTATCCAAAAAATATTCTCATAAACACATATATGAATGATCTATAAGTTCTTCAATAAGGGTTCTCATATTTAAAAGTTTTCTTACCTAATTTAATCAGAAGCTAAAAACTATTACCAAAACATCATGGACGGCCAAGGTGTTCTCACGCATGGTATAAGGAGTTATCTATGATATGATAAGTCAATACTTAATAACTATGCCATGGTATTCATAATTAGTAGCAGGTGGATACTGATGTAAAATGGAAGCTCCCCCGTGGTAAAGGTTGGGTTTCTAGAATTAGACTATTGAGATGAAAGATCTATCGTGTAGAGGACATGTTTCTACTAGCAATCTCCTGCTATAGCATTTATGTTCCCCCGTAGATTCATGTGTACTTAATCCTATTAATCTTGAACTTCATGGTTCTACTTGGGCAAGTACGACAACCAATTTGGGTATGGGAGACACCATGATATCATGTTATACCCCAACTTGTCTCTTTGTAGGTTAAGGTTAATTCCACACATTTATGATGAACAAATGTTACTTCAAGAAGTATCACACATGTGTTCAAAGGTTTTAAAGATTATATGAGCTTTCACTAGACATGTTTTATGAAGTGTAAATTCGAACCCTGTTATATTATCTTTTAGTTTTCTCAATTGCATGTCATGAAATGAAATGTCCTTTTTAGAACATTCTAAATGTTTTTATGCACGGGAATAATGTTGGTACATTTTTTTGTTTTAATGCATACTCTTACCTACATATTCCCTAATCTCACCGACCCTCATTGTCATCAGTTTCGTAACAAATTGTTTAATTTTTGGGATTTTTAAGCTTTCCTGAGTTCTAATTCTTCGAGGACAAAGTATCATTGTATTAAGTTTATTTCATGTATTTTTCTTTGGGACATGACGTATGGTCTAGGCTCAATATAATTCTATTAGATTTGATGTTATTATGAGACAAGATCTCTAGAATTCTGTTTTTCATTAATAAAATGTTTGGACTTTAAGATCTTGTCTCACTCTTATTATTCTATTTCTAATGTAATGAAATCTAAATGTCTTGTATGGAATTCCTTGGGGTTATATGTGTCATGTTACATCTAGGTGGTACCCCTAGGTCTTGACACTTATGCTTTTAGAAAATGTTTGAATTATTAGGGTTAAATGTGAAACGAGTATCCCCAAAAACTAGTATTTGAAATGCACCAACCCGTTACAAGACCATTAGTATTCTTTTGAATATTTGTATGTTTAAAATGTTTAGTAAACAAGAATACATATTTCTGAATACGTTAATCATTTCCAATAAAGTTACGTGTGGAAAAAAATTCTTCACATAAAAAATAGAGAACAACAAAGTGAGAAAAATTTAACCAATTAATATACGTGGTGATACTATTAAAAATTGATGGATTACAAAAAGTAATTATAAACAATCAAATTAATTCAGAAGATATGAAATTTTATAACTTACTAAATAAAAAATAATAATATATCTCTTCCTTCACCTAATTATTTCAAAATATTTATTTTATAGGTCTTCATGATAATTTTTTTTAATGTTAAAATTCACATTAAATTTTAGATGTATGGTTTATTCGTCCTGAAAAGTTGAGGGTGAAAATTTATACAATACATAAATCAATTTATTTAACTTTTAAAGTGCAATAGGTTTTCTTTGAAAACCGTGCAAACAAATACATTTTTGTAACAACAATAATAAAAAAATGAATAGTTAAATAAATCACAAGCTCGTAAATATTTAAATTTTCATATATTTAATAAGTGATTGAAATAAAAAATTTTGAAAAATAATTCATTGAACACGACATACATACGACTCTTTATATAATTACAAAATAAAACTGATGTAGAGAATCCCATGACACACATAAAAATACAAAACCTAAAAGACACAAATTTTGTACGGGACAACATGAACACATAAAACAATACTAATAAGAAGAGACATATACTTGTCCAAAGACTTTATTTGTTATTGGAGGGGTTTGAATCTTGATCATTTGCATTGTTTAGTGCAAGGTCATCCAATAAAGTGACAAAATCACCGTCATTCAAGTTTAGTGAATTAATAAATGATGGACTTTGGGGAATGTCAATAGATTTTTGATAGTTATTGATTTGAATTGATGCACCCATTGAGGGGATCTCAGTTCAAGGATCCATTTTTGGCGTCATAGGAGTCAATGGAGGATCTATAATTGAGGAAGGCGTCATAGATGTCATTGGTACTAAAGAAGCGTATTGACGGACATTTGATGTAGACCCCTTGTCACCACTATTCTTTTTCATTGCTTCATGTATTAATTGAAGGTTCTTCCTAATAACCTAACTTAGATCGTTGAGATTGAAAAGATTCATTAAACTTTTGAAAAGTATTGATTGCTCAAACAAAGATTGGGAAACACCTTAGGTTCATTACTATAGGGAATATATATGATGAGTGCTGAGTTCTTCTTCCTTTTTCAACAACCCTATATGTCTTTTCTTTTATGAGACTTTTCTTTCAGTTTCATTTTCAATCAAAGCATATGATACTCTTTTTCTAGGCATGGCTAAAGAAGTGGTATATGATAATATATGTGATTGTTAAATAATGTCTTTGTTGTTGTTCTTGTAGTTGTAGTTGTCTTTCCCTAAGATTAACCCTTATATATATAAATGAAAATTTTTAATTCTATAATGTTTGGGTAGTTCAAATTATAGAATTTCTTAATATGAACACTAATTATTTGGGAGTAAATTTAAATAAGAGTATATTATCTTTAACATTATGTTGTATTTGGATCTAGTCTAATACTAGCCGAATATTTTGAGCCAATCTTTTCATATAAGGAAAAGAAATAGTGTTGTTGAAGTTTGAATATGTAGTATCCACAATACATGGTCATAAGTGTATAGAAAATAGGTTTCTTATAGAATTACATTACTATTGTTTCCAATTTTTGAAGAAATTATATTTATTATAAATTTTATACTTCTTTCAAATATTTCAAAACTTAAATCCTACTTAATTTTGTTTTTACTAATATATAATATACAACAACCTATTACTTGAGCCTATGTGAAATATTTTCCTAAATTAAATTGAAGGTAAATAAATATTCCATAATTGTACTAAACTAATACAGATAATGTGCTTACACATAATTGAACTAAAAAGATAAATCTTATTATTTTAAAGAAATGATTTGTCATGACTCAAGTTCACCAATCATGATTCCCAAATTATAATAATCCACTAGTAGTGAAGCTAACAATACCCTTGAATGATAAGTAATGATTTTAAGTGTAACAACCCATATTCTACGTGTACTTGTTCTATTTATGCGACGCTTATAAGTTTCCTTGTGGTATAGTTATGAACTCGGTTTCCTATGGGACTAGTGACAATTGAGAATGATATAGTATGGTAATCCATATGTTTAAAACTGATGGGATACCTAGTTACATATATGAGATGTAGAATTTCTAAGAACATCTTCTTAGGAGGATGTATTAAATTCTTGAGTTTTACATTTCCTCCATATCTATAGGATCTATTCTTATAGAGGACACTTGATCTTAGTCTAAGATATACATAGAATTTTCAGCATTACACATGTTTTCAAAATTGATGTTGTTGAAGCAGTTTCTTCAACTGGAAGAAGGCAGTGACACAATCAGATAGGTTGATGTATCAGTGCAAAAGTGTTAGAGATACCCCTATTAGATGAAAAGTCCAAAATTCTCACCATATGCTATCCCGAATATGTTGATATTTATCTTTTATATGGTATGTTCCAACAACCCGAATAAGTGTTAATAACATTTGTATTCTATTCATGGTTAAAAAACTTAGGGATAAGCGTGACAATGTATTCATATGATGCATATGATAGTTCCTATTATGACCTACGTTTGGTTATGGAGGATTAGTATGTGATTAGAGGGTAAGGTTAAAAAAATAAAAAAATGGATTGGTTTGACCTAAATTGTGATTAGCCAGGTTGGTACATAGTGGGATCTGGTAGATGAAGCTACTATTTTTGATTAAAATGTACATGTTAGATAGGAAGCATGTGACAATGAACCTTGAATTAAATGGACGAATATGCACGTAGTGCTTCTCATTAGAGATGGGATATATCAAATTCACTAATCATAGGAGTAGGGGAGATGTGAGTATGTTATAGAGGAGTGAGGTAGGCGATTATGAAAGAGAGGTTGCTAAGTGTATGAGATAATAAAAAGGTATCAACTCTTCAACACTAACGAATTATAATGGCTCACCCCGGAACACCTTTGTAAACCTTTGTTTGACAGAGAAGTCAATGAAGTATTGATTCAAGTCTTGATATTTGGTCTTGATAACAACAAGAAATAGAGTGGAATAAAGAAGTTACTTAGATAGAAGATACATGGACCTAGTTTATCTACATCATTAGTACAACAGAGAAGTAGAGAATTCATCACATGCATAGAGGTCCTACGGGGTTCATTTAATATTTTCTAGTAGTAATTCATCAGTCATAGTCCAGTTAAGTGAGAGGAAAAAATTAAACATATATAATTTATTATTATTTGCTATCCTGCATGGGAACATAGTGAGATCGCCCTAACTTGTTTTAAGAAAAATCCATTAGTATGGACAAACCTATCTAGTTAAGACCAAAGGTGCTAACTCTATGATTTTATGAATGATGATATAAATTTATAGGTATCTGACATTTACATGTTATTTGCGGTCATGTTTTATGGTACGTTAAAGATTCACTATTTTCTATTATGACCTTCATAACACACTCGACATGGAGTTTGATGTGTCAAAAGCTAGTAATGAAAGCAAAGTTGACCTCGGCCTCCTACTCCAAAGGATGAACTATTGAGGATTATATTTTTCTTCTTAGCTTTATTATTTATAATGAACTAGATGGAAGGCAAGTCCCAATAGCAAAACACCTAATAATTATTCTTAAGATATTGAATAGATAATATAGGGAAATCAATTGTATGTATTTTAAGGTGAGTAAGGAATATGAGCAGAAGTATCCCACCCGTGACTTAACTCTTAAGAGAGTGTGTTTACGCTTATTATGGTAGAGTTGTTCTATAAAATATCTCTTAGTTTCTAAAGATGGTTTGTTGTAGAATTATACATGTTTCATGTTCTATGTAAGTGTTGTCCTAACGTCATAGAATACTTCCACGTAAATGTTGTCAGCTTTGGAGTACAATTGTTTATTTTTATAAGTTTTTGTAGGACATTTTCCCTACATGTTATTTATTGCAATGGCTACTTTCCTCATTTCTGTTTTTCATATTGTGTTGGTAGTTCAAGATAATTGATCATACGACCACCTCTATATGTTTTACATGCCTCGTAGCCTACTTGATTGAGCATTACATGCCTTATAGCTTTTATACCCATGTGTCATGTGCTCACTTTCTCATATTTCATATGTGTACTCATTGCATGTTAGTCCACCTATCCATACAATATAACACACTTGCTCAATGTAATTTGTGTTCTATAGTTGATTTTCTTTTATGTAGAAACATATCTTATAGTCTACTAGCTTACATATTGTATATCATAGATTTAGTACTTATGCATCACATGCCTCGTGTGTACACTACATATTTATGTAGCTTAATACCAATGAATTATGTGCTCCCTTTTGTGCTAGTCTACTAGTATCTCATACTGAATGTGACCTATTTATCTGTATTATATGCCCTTATGTGCTTATTGATTTGAGAATTGAAATTTTTGGAAAAATGTTTCCTTGTATAATGATGTAGTGATGACTATGACTAGAAAAGGTTGGGCATATATGTAAATTTTATCACAATAGTAGATAAATAACTTAGCATAATGCCTTATTAGAAGGTGCAACATGACACTTTAGAGTTTATATTAACAGCTATGCATTCTTATAAGACTCGCCTTTGAAAGCCTTAGGACGTAAAATAGAAGGGAAAGTAGTTCCCCGATCAGTTAGGCTTATGATTTTTTGTGTCTGTTCCATAGACAAAGATTGTGGGAGATACTATGGTTATTCTTGATTGATAAGGCCACGAAGCTAAGTTTAAAATGTGTATCCTCTATTGAAGTATAATAGAAGGAATATAATGTAGGCGGAACCCATCGGTAGCCCAATAAAGTTTGCACCAACTTTCACCTAGACACCTTAAGTGGGGTTTGTTCATTTTAGACACCCCATGACATGGTCCGTTGTGTCATTTTGAAACTTTTTTAATTATCAATCAAATATATAAAGTGTTTGTAATACACTCTTTGATGACGTGTAAAAAAGACGAATTAAATAAAGACACGTGGCATATAAATTAGAAAATAATTATCATATAATGATTTTTAGAACAAAAAAGAAGTGACCAATGAGTGAATAACGATATAGCAGGGCTTTTCACATTTATTCTTTTTAACTTTTATTATATCATTATATTATGAGTCCAATGTGTTCACATTCATTTTTTAATTTGAAGAATTATCAAAATTTATTTCTCTATAAAAGGAGTTCAAGTTTTGGGAGATGATGAATTGAAAATGTGTGTATTACACTCTCTATAAAATGTCAGCAAAAAGTGTCAAAATGACATAACTGAATATGACATGAGGTGTCTAAAATGAATAAAGTAAATGAAAATTGTCGTCTACTTAAAGGGGCAGCGATGGGTTCCACCTATGATGTAACAGAAGATACTTGTAATAGAAGATGGTACAGATCCTAAATACTCCTCCTCATCCTAAACATCAACATAAGGATCAGAGATGTTCATTTTATATTTCATAAATCTTACTAGAATTTGTTCATTTTATATTTCATTTGCATGTAGTGTTATATTATAGTCCTTATCTTTATGAGTTATAATTTTGTATATTCCATGAATTACACGGTCAAGAAATGGGTTTAATTTGTCATATTTTTATTTTACGAACCATATATATTAAGACTTTATGCTAGACTCGTCTATATGTGTTTTAGGTTTGTCGATGAATTTTAGATAGTCCAATCTATAATGGGAACTCTCGCAAATGTCAAAAAGAAATTCCAAGGTGAACCAAACTATAAGCTTCACCCATCATTCGAGGACAAATGATCATAAGAGGGAGGATTTAAAACCCCGTATTTTACGTGTACTTATTTTATTTATACAACGCTTATAAATGTAACGACCCAAAACGAGCCACGAGTGGCACCCTCACTTATCCTACTATGTGAGCGAACCAACAAATCTAAACCCCAACATTTCAACCATAATAAACCGAATATAATGCGGAAGACTTTAAACTCATTAATATAACCAATAAATAACTTCTAAAATTTAATACTTATTATTCCCAAAATCTGGAAGTCATCACCACAAGAACATTCTACCCTCAAATTACTAAATCTAAAAGTATCTAGGAAGTTAAAATAAGTAAACAGATAGTCCATGTCCGAACTTCAAGGACATGAAGACATGAATGAGAGAGAATCCAGTCCGAGCTAGGAACAATAGCTCACCCTGAAATCTAACGTGATGAAGACTGGCTAGAGTTGAGGACGAGTCGAAGGTGATGGCGCGTTTGTTGCATTCCATAAATAACAAAGAAAAAGAATACAAGTAGGTGTCAGTACAAGGCACAAAAACTGAGTAGGTATCATCGTCCAACTCAAAATAGAAAGCAATATATATCGAATAATAACATAAAACCAACCAAATACTTAACAGGTGACAACAACAAGTACCATCACCATTGGCCACAACCCAAGCACATCTATGAGGACTCAAGCCTCCACACCATACTAATTTGGGGAATAGGTTCTTTAAATTGAGTATATTAACATAATTCAAGATTCATTCTCTTTATTATCCTGGTGTCGGAACGTGACACTCCGATCCCCTCAATATTCATTCTCCTTATTATCCTGGTGTCGGAACGTGACACTCTGATCCCCTACTATCCTGGTGTCGGAACGTGACACTCCGATCCCCTACTATCCTGGTGTCAGAACGTGACACTTCGATTCCATACTATCCTTGTGTCGGAACGTGACACTCTGATCCCCTAATTCTACGTGTCGGTTCGTGACACCCGATCCCCTAGTCTCATTCTTTTAGTTCATCAAGCCTTCTTTTATACCAAGGCATCATCATTAACAAAGTGGATTTAAGATTTAAGATTCCCAGCCTCATCTTTCCAATCCATTACAATTACATAATCACATCATGCAAGTACATAATTAAGCATATAGAAGACTTTACAATACTACCCAATACATATCATTCGCTATTAAGAGTTTACTATGAAATAGCATAAACCATAACCTACCTCCACCGAAGAATTCGTGATCAAGCAAGCTACTCCTCAAAGTCTTTGCTTTCCTCTTCGTTCTCTCTTCTCTCGCGCGCTCGTTCCCCCTTTCTCTTTGTTCTTTCTATTTTTCTTATTCAAACCCTTTTTCTTTTACCCTAATTGTCATATAATTAAGTATAAAAGATGATAAAAATAACCCACTATTTATTTCAAGGTTATCTCCTTTAACCCCTAAGTAATTGAATTATTAACATTAACCCACTAACTTTATCATCATAAGTATGAATAGTCCAAAACGCCCCTTAAAAACTTTTAACAGAAATCCGACCCAATCAGAGTTACGCAGCCTGTGACGGTCCGTCATGACTGTGACGGTCCGTACTGAAGGTCTGTCACAAAGTTCAGAGAGTTAATTCTGTGGAAAGATTTGTGATGGTCCGTCTTGCCAACGACGGTCTGTCATGCCATTCCGTCGTGAAGTTCAGAGAGTCGATCTCAATACCTAAAATTTTCAGAATCTAAGTGTTTTGGAACGAGACCCCCTCGACGGTCCGTCAAGCCCATGACGGTCTGTCGTGGGATCCGTCGACCCAGACAGTTATTACCAGAAATAAACTCTACTGCTCAAAACGACTAAACAGGTCATTACAATAGATACCAATTTACCCATCGTTCGTCCTCGAACGATCACAAGAAGAAAAACAAGGGCGAAAAGGAGTACCTGATTCTGTAAACAGGTGTGGGTATCTTTCTTGCATATCAGCCTCCTTGTCCCAAGTGGACTCTTCAACTGGTCGATTCTTCCATTGGACTTTGATGGATGCAATCTCCCTTGATCTCAACTTGCGGATTTCTCTATCTAGAATGGCAACAGGCTCTTCCTCATAAGACAAACTCTCATCAAGAAGAACTGAATCCCAGCGAATAATGTAGTTTCCATCCCCATGGTATCTTTTCAGCATAGACGCATGAAATATCGGGTGCACCCCTGACAGTCCTGGAGGTAAGGCTAATTCATAAGCTACCTCCCCCACGCGCTTCAGAACTTCAAATGGACCAATATACCTCGGACTAAGCTTACCTCGCTTACCAAACCGCATCACCCATTTCATGGGTGAAACCTTCAGCAAGACTTGTTCACCCTCCATGAACTCCAAGTCTCTAACCTTTCGATCTACATATTCCTTTTGCCTACTTTGCGCCGCTAAAAGCTTTTCTTGAATGAATTTCACTTTCTCTAATGATTCCCTCAGAAGATCAGTACCCCAGGGCCTCACCTCGAATGCATCAAACCAACCAATGGGAGACCTACATCTCATCCCATACAATGCTTCGAATGGGGCCATATCAATACTTGAGTGATAGCTATTATTGTATGAGAACTCTGCTAAGGGTAAGAAGTTATCCCAATTACCACCAAATTCTATCACACATGCACGAAGCATATCTTCCAACACATGAATCATTCGCTCAGACTGACCATCGGTCTGAGGGTGAAATGCAGTACTAAGGTCCAACCTAGTACCTAATTCAGCATGCAATGTTCTCCAAAACTTAGAAGTAAACTGCGTACCTCTATCTGATATGATGGAAAGTGGAACACCATGCAATCGAACAATTTATGAGATATAGAGTTTGGCTAACTTCTCTGCATTGTAAGTCACCTTGACCAGAATGAAGTGAGCAGACTTAGTTAATCTGTCCACAATTACCCAAATAGAATCAAACTTACCCAATGTCTTTTGAAGACCAACCACGAAGTCCATTGCAATTCTCTCCTACTTCCATTCAGGAATGGACATTCTCCGAAGTGTTACTCCGGGCCTCTGGTGTTCATACTTTACTTGCAGAAAATTCGGGCATTGTGCGAAAAAATAAACAATGTCACGCTTCATCCTACTCCACCAAAAATGTTGCTTTAGGTCACGATACATCTTGGTTGCACCAGGGTGCATAGAATATCCTGAACTATGAGCCTCTGTAAGAATAGTGTGGATCAAATCATCAACACGAGGCACACATACCCTTCCATTAATCCTCAAAACACCTTCCTCATCGATTTTTGCTTCTTTAGCCTCTCCTCGCAACGCCTTATCTCGGATCCGAATCAGTTTCTCATCACTAAACTGCTTTCCCTCAATCTTGTCAAGAAAGGAAGATCTTGCCACCACACAGGCCAAAAATCCTCCCTTCTCTAGTACTTCCAGCCTCATAAAGTCATTAGCCAGAGTCTGAACCTCTCTAGACAATGGGCATCTAGAAACCTGCAAGTGAGCTAGACTTCCCATGCTCCCTGCCTTTCTACTTAAGGCATCTGCCACAACATTAGCTTTTCCCGGGTGATACAAGATAGTGATATCATAGTCCTTCAGTAGTTCCATCCATCTCCTCTATCTTAAATTCAAATCTTTCTGAGTAAATACATACTGTAAACTACGATGATCCGTATAGACTTCACACTTAACCCCATATAGATAATGTCTCCATTGCTTTAATGCAAACACTACCGCAACCAACTCTAAATCGTGGGTCGGATAATTACGTTCATGCACCTTTAATTGCCTCGAAGCATAAGCAATTACATTCTTCTCTTCCATTAGCACTGCACCCAAACAAGAATAGGATGCATCACAATAAACAATGAAATTCTTTCCTTCCACTGGCAAGGTAAGAATTGGTGCAGTAGTCAACAAGGTCTTGAGATTCTGGAAGCTTTCTTCACATTCATCCGACCATACAAATGGAACATTCTGCTTAGTCAAATTTGTCAATTAGGAAGCAACCGAAGAAAATCACTTGACAAATCGACGGTAGTAGCTAGCTAAACCAACAAAGCTCCTTACTTCTGTAACATTAGTAGGTCTTACCCAACTCTTCACTGCTTCAATCTTAGAAGGATACACCATCACTCCATCCCTAGGAACTACGTGCCCCAAGAAGGACACTGAATCTAGCCAAAACTCACACTTGGAGAATTTGGCATAAAGCCTTTTCTCCCTCAATACCTCCAACACAATTCTCAAGTGCTCCTCATGTTCTTTCCTGCTCTTTGAGTATACTAGTATATCGTCAATAAACACAATGACAAAGAGATCCAGATATGGCTTAAAAATCCCGTTCATCAGGCTCATGAACGCAGCAGGGGCATTCGTTAGTCCAAAAGACATTACCAAGAATTCATAATGTCCATACCTGGTCCAAAAAGCAGTCTTTGGCACATCCGTTGCCCGTATTTTCAATTGATGATAACCAGACCTCAAATCGATTTTTGAGAAGGTACAAGCACCTTGTAACTGATCGAAGAAATCATCAATGTGAGGAAGAGGATACTTGTTCTTAACAGTTACTTTATTTAGTTGCCTGTAGTCTATACACATCCGAAAACTCCCATCTTCTTCTTCACAAATAAAACCGGAGCACTCCAAGGGGAAGCACTTGGTCTAATAAAACCTTTACCTAACAACTCTTGAAGTTGGGCCTTTAACTCCCTTAACTCAGCGGGAGCCATTCAATAAGGGGGTATGGAAAAGGGGCGAGTACCCGGCTCAAGATCAATGCAAAAGTCGATATCCCTATCCGGTGGCATACCAGGAAGGTCTGCAGGAAACATATCCAGAAACTCACGGACTATCGAAACCGACTCAATTGAAGGTACTTGGGTAGTATCATCCCTGAGGTGTGCCAAGAAAGCTAAAAACCCTTTACTAACCATTCTCTTAGCACGAAGAAAGGAGATGATACGAACTGGAGTGGAAGTGTAGTCACCCTCCCACACTAACGGATCTGTCCCAGGCTTGTCCAACGTTACAGTTTTAGCATTACAATCTAAGATTGCAAAATTTGGAGAAAGCCAAGTCATACCCAGAATAACATCGAAATCAACCATTTCTAAGATAACCAAGTCTACATGAGTATTGCTCCCCACAAAAGTTACAAGACAAGACCTATACACCTTTTCAACTATCACAGACTCACCCACCGGAGTAGAAACACGAATAGGCATGTCAAGCAATTCACAATGTAAATTAAGACCAATAGAAAATGAGGAAGATACATATGAAAATGTGGAGCCAGGATCAAATAATACAGAAGCCATGCAATCACAAACCAAAAGATTACCTGTGATAACAACATCAGATGTCTCCGCTTCAGACCTCCCAGGGAAAGCATAACAATGGGCCCTGTCACCTGTCTGCCCGTTGCCCCTACCATGTTGTGCTGTAGTAGCTCCAGTTTGCCCGTCACCCCAGCCGTTTTGGTGACCACCATTACCTCGGCCACCACGTCCTCCAGAATGACGGCCTCTTCCATGACCACCTTTACCTCTGACTATTGGGGTCTGTGACTCTTTTGGACAATACCTCCTAATGTGTCAAGTCTCCCCACAACCATACCACTCTCCGGATTCAAGCATAGGTCTCTGTGAGAATGACGAAGTCTGAGGATAACCTCCAAACTCAGAGGAATGTTGGCCGGTCTGCGATGGACCCCCAGCTACAGCCTGCAGTGAAGACTGAATAGGTCGGGCTGGGTAACCTCCTGAACCCTGCCCTCTGGAGTAAGAACCATTAAACTCACCTCCCTTACGAAACTTCTTAGATGTCGATGCCATGGTGAAGTCGTCTGGCTTCACCCCCTCCACTTCTATCACAAAATCTACCACCTTCTGAAAGGATTTTGCTGCAGCAGCTACCTGTAAGGCTGAAATCTGACCTCAGCCCTTTCACGAAACGGCGAATCTGCTCTTGTGGACTGAAGCAAAGTTGGGTGGCATACCTGGATAGCTCACGAAACTTAGCCTCATAATAGTAATCGACATCCTGCCTTGCTCTAGGCTTAGGAATTCATCTCTCCTCCTATCCCTCAAAGTCCGGGGTACATACTTCCCCATAAATAAGCTAGAGAATGATGCCCAAGACATAGGTGGTGCCTGTGCTAGTTGACACTCAATATATAACCGCTACCACATTTTAGCGTTCCCTTGAAACTGATAGGTCACAAACTCAACACCAAATCGTTCTATTATGCCCATCTTATGTATCAACTCATGACAATCAACCAAAAAATCATAGGCATCCTCAGATTCAGCACCCTTGAAGACTGGAGGTTTAGAGTTCAGAAATTTAGTGAAAAGCTCATGTTGATCACTCGTCATTATAGGTCCTGTAGTCAATCGAGGGAACGTGCCTATTTCAAATGAGGCATCCATGTGGGGAGCCACAACAGCTACATATTGTACTCCCGAAACCTGAGGTGCTAGTGCAGAAAACACTGGAGGTGTCTAGGCTTGATCAGATAACCCGCTAAGATAAGCAAGAACCTGGTTAATCATCTCTGGGGTAGGTTGGGGTGGTAATTCCTCATTCTGCACTTGCTCATTTTCCCCTTCCTCACCCTCTCTTACTACCTCATTAGTCGGTGGAGGAGTCACCGCCCTAGTACTAGCTGGACCAGGTGTTTGTCCTCTACCTCTAGAGGACTTCCTCCCGCGACCTCTACCACGGCCTCTTGCCACTGTTCCTCTTCGAGCTACAGCCCTAGTGGTTGGATCAGATGCATCCTGTCTTGCCGGTGTTGGTGTTGGGGCAGTTGTTGCTCTAGTTCTAACCATCTGCGGAATAGAGTGAGGATGTCAGATACCAATTTGTATCACCTAGATACCAATTGGATCCAAGTAATAGCACGAAAGAAAGAAAGAATGGAATTTTCCTAAAGTCCTATAGCCTCTCAAACAAATGTAAAGGCGTCCCCCTACCGTTCCTCAAGACTCTACTAGGCTCGTTCTTGTGTGATGATACCAACGAACCTAATGCTCTGATACCAAGTTTTGTCACGACCCAAAACGAGCCACGAGTGGCACTCACACTTATCCTACTATGTGAGCGAACCAACCAATCTAAACCCCAACATTTCAACCATAATAAACAGAATATAATGCGGAAGACTTTAAACTCATTAATATAAGCAATAAATAACTTCTAAAATTTAATACTTATTATTCCCAAAATCTGAAAGTCATCACCACAAGAACATTCTACCCTCAAATTAATAAATCTAAAAGTATCTAAGAAGTTAAAATAAGTAAACAGATGGTCCATGTCCGAACTTCAAGGACATGAAGACATGAATGAGAGAGAATCCAGTCTGAGCTAGGAACAATAGCTCACCCTAAAATCTGACGTGATGAAGACTGGCTAGAGTTGAGGACGAGTAGAAGGTGATGGCGCGTTTGCTGCATTCCATAAATAACAAAGAAAAAAAATACAAGTAGGGGTCAGTAGAAGGCACAAGTACTGAGTAGGTATCATCGGCCAACTCAAAATAGAAATCAATATATATCGAATAATAACATAAAACCAACCAAATACTTAACAGGTGACAACAACAAGTACCATCACCATTGGCCACAACCCAAGCACATCTATGAGGACTCAAGCCTCTACACCATACTCATTTGGGGAATAGGTTCTTTAAATTGAGTATATTAACATAATTCAAGATTCATTCTCTTTATTATCCTGGTGTCGGAACGTGACACTCCGATCCCCTCAATATTCATTCTCCTTATTATCCTGGTGTCGGAACGTGATACTCCGATCCCCTACTATCCTGGTGTCGGAACGTGACACTCCGATCCCCTACTATCCTGGTGTCGGAACGTGAAACTCCGATCCCATACTATCCTGGTGTCGGAACGTGACACTCCGATCCCCTACTATCTTGGTGTCGGAACGTGAAACTCCGATCCCATACTTTCCTGGTGTCGGAACGTGACACTCCGATCCCCTAATTCTACGTGTCGGTTCGTGACACCCGATCCCCTACTCTCATTCTTTTAGTTCATCAAGCCTTCTTTTATACCAAGGCATCATCATTAACAAAGTGGATTTAAGATTTAAGATTCCCAGCCTCATCTTTCCAATCCATTACAATTACATAATCACATCATGCAAGTACACAATTAAGCATATAGAAGACTTTACAATACTACCCAATACATATCATTCGCTATTAAGAGTTTACTATGAAATAGCATAAACCATAACCTACCTCCACCGAAGAATTCGTGAACAAGCAAGCTACTCCTCAAAGTCTTTGCTTTCCTCTTCATTCTCTCTTCTCTCGCTCGTTCGTTCCCCCTTTCTCTTTGTTCTTTCTATTTTTCTTATTCAAACCCTTTTTCTTTTACCCTAATTGTCATATAATTAAGTATAAAAGATGATAAAAATAACCCACTATTTATTTCAAGGTTATCTCCTTTAACCCCCAAGTAATTGAATTATTAACATTAACCCACTAACTTTATCATCATAAGCATGAATAGTCCAAAACGCCCCTTAAAAACTTTTAACAGAAATCCAACCCAATCAGGGTTACGCAGCCTGTGACGGTCCGTCAAGACTGTGACGGTCCGTACTGAAGGTCCGTCACAAAGTTTAGAGAGTTAATTCAGTGGAAAGATTTGTGACGGTCCGTCTTGCCAATGACGGTCCGTCCTGCCATTCCGTCGTGAAGTTCAGAGAGTCGATCTCAGTACCCAAATTTTTAGAATCTAAGTGTTTTTGAACGAGACCCCCTCGACGGTCCGTCGTGCCCATGACGGTCCGTCGTGGGATCCGTCGACCCAGACAGTTATTACCAGAAATAAACTCTACTGCTCAAAACGACTAAACAAGTCGTTACAATAAATTTCCTTGTGGTATAGTTATGAACTCGGTTTCCTATGTGACTACTGACAATAGAATAGGTTTAGAGTAAACTGCCCATAGATTTTGATGCCACACAATTAAGTTGACGTCAATGGAAGTATTTAAACTTGAAATCATAAGGTGGTATTTGAATCTAGAGTTGAAAATGACATAATTCTTATAAGTTTTCAGCCAAGTAAAAGGTGTTATGGTCTAGAAATGCAATAAAATATTGAGGTGCTTGCTTGACATCACTAAGCTAGTATGTGACAAGTAGGTGCATCACCTACTTTGACTTATTGACCAACCAGTCAAAGGAAAAAAAGGTGCATCACCTACTAAGACTCATTTGACCATGTTATTGGGTCAAGTACACCGCCTATATCTGGCCCAAGTTGAATAAAAAATAAGGGAAATATGGACATCCAAGGCTCAATCATTTCAAGCCCAGAAGAACTAATTTGAATGGAAAAGTATTTGTGTTACCTGCATAAATGTGTGGACTAAATTAAAGACACATGTTGGCTGCAAATTATGCATAAGAAATCTTGCAAAAGAGAACCTATTAAGGCAAAAAATATGATACAAATAACTTATTTTCCTCTTATCAAACTTTTAAACTCTCAAGTTCGTATATTTCTCTGTCTCAAGATGAAGCAGCCACCCAATTTTCCCAATAAAGGTTCTAAATATAGTCACTTTGTTTCTTCCAAGCAGCCACAAGATCACCTATCTCCTCTATTGTTTCAAGAATAGTGGATAGTTCTCAAAGGGAGGGAACTAGAGGTAGCTGTATGTGTTGGAAGCCAAGATTCTGCCACCCTCTTACAAAGAATAAAAGAAGGTTACAATAACAGTGATTGAAGGAGAATGATGATTTAAATAGTCAAGGTTAAGGGCGCGGATACCACCTTTAATTATTAGTTTATTTGAGAGTTCTAGACTTACTTGTTTATTGCAACTCATACGATAGTGATTTAAAACCATAAATTCAGGTTTTTTTATTATTTTTGAGTGTTGAGGACTACTATTGTATTGATTTGTTTATGGGAGGTCATGGAGGTACTTAAATAATGATTGCGGAGAGTTGTAGGCATATTTATAAGCTATGGTGAAGCACCATTAAATTAACATTTTGGTAAACTCACTACCCATTTCATGGGAAGGTTGTTTAGTGTAATAACTATAACGGACAAAAATTTGTGAATGAAAACAATCAATTAGAAAGATTATGGGCTAGCTACTTTATTGAAGAGTTGAAATATCCCGAGTTGATTGGTAAGATTCTAATAGTAGACCTAATTATTCATTGTTGTAGATGAATACGATGACATTAAAGAACATGTTGACACTTTTTAAGCAATAGGAATTGGGAAAATAGGTATGTAAGGCTATTCGATTTCCTATTTCTTTGGCATGAACCCGACACTGGTATTACAAAAGTAAGCTTTCTAAGTGTCCTGGGTAGTGATTGATCCATACTTGCAGTTCCTACTCCCTAGAGAATTAAAGTGAGTACTCTATTATGACTTTGTTACTAAATGTATGTTTTTACATTACCAACCATAGGTTTAATGTTGTTTCATCATCAAAGTACCCCTGTCACATATTTCCATTATATAAATCAAAATAATCCCTGATTACACGTGGTGAAATCTTCCTATATCATGCCAACTTCCTTCAATCATTTATAGATATGTGAACTTGTCACATGTTAATATGTATCATTTCTTTGTTATTACTCCCATTGAGTTAGACTATAATGTTACCTGACATGATTACTATGCGGTCTATTATACATTTATCAATGCTTACTTTGAATATGTATCCGTTCTTAAATCAAATCTGACCGCGTTCTCCCTTGGTTCCACTTTCATGTATACCTTGTATTTGATATTAGTTAGTGAGTATTTGGCTACCATAATGAGCTTAAACCACTTGGATGAATGTTAGATGTCTAGACTTGATATATGCTTCAATTTAAGATGTCAAAATACTTAGTGAGTCATATAAGCTCCTATGTATTACATGTTCATGTCACATTTGCTTCCCTTGTCATTGTTATTGTCGTGTGTCCATATTCATATGTCTTCTACAACTGTTCCGTAGTTCCAGAGATAAACAAAGGATTATGACCACCAAAACCGCAATCAAAAAAAAGTTATGAACATCAAAAGAACTATCTCAAAAGAGTTATGAACATAAAAAAAATCTCAAATATAAAAGAATCTAATTGAAGCAATGTGTATAATTATGGGTGGAAGCTCAGGGGTGAAAGCCTAGCATGGGCCGATCCAAATGATGTAAGAGGGTGATAGCCAGGGGCGAAAACCTAGCATGGGTGCATTCCAATTTTTGAAATTTTGAGGACATCATCCAAGGGGTAAAAATGCCTAGCATGGGCCATAATCATATCATATGTCTTATAAGATTATAAAGTATAGAAATGTAAAGAAAAGAATGTAACATACAAGATTCCACAAGTACAAGTAAAGGTGGTTTCTAATCCTTATAAATTGGTATTTGGTTTTATTTATCTCTTATTTTATATTTGGTTGTGTTATGCCTTACATATTTTGTACATTCATTCATATTGATAGTCCTTACTGGGGATGGTGCATTTCATGTTGAAGGTAAATTCACTCAAATAGTAGATCTCCTGAATAGAAACACTTGATACTCAATTGTTGTTGGTGAGCTCCAGGTTGATTCAGGGCTTTGATGAATTATTATTATGTGTATTTAATAGTGGTACAGTCGTGGATCCTATTATAGGCTTTGTAGACATTCTAAAATTTTCATAAGTATTCATAGTTTCACTTGTAACACGTATCGGTTTAGTTAATCAACATGTGTTGTATGTAGTTTTGCATTAGTAAATATATCTGCATAGTTGTAGTTTACCTTATTATCATAGGTGAAACATAAAACTTGTATTCATATAGTACATTTTTGCCTCACCTAGTGTTGGGGGGTGACATTAAGGTTAGAAACAAATCGAAAGAAAAACAAAAATATACAAATACAAGATAAAGCAGAATGAAGCCAATACATATATCTTCATACACACACACACACACACACACACACACACACACACACACACACACACACACACACACATATATATATATATATATATATATATATATACATGTATATATACATATATATATATATATATATATATATATATATATATATATATATATATATATATATATATATATATATATATATATATATATATATATATATATATATATATATATATATATATATATATATATATATATATATATATATATATATATATATATATATATATATATATATATATATATATATATATTATTCTCACAAACCTATGACGATGGTCAGTTAAAAATTTGATTTCTCAAATGCAATAATGTATATATTTTTTCAATTTGATGAAATTCAATCATGTAATAAGTCTTAGTTTACTAATATTACCGTACATAGAATATTTACTTTGTATATTCTTGTCATCAAACCGGATGTTTTGCTAAAAGAATTCTATATTCATGAATGAAAATTTTTATTTAATAAAGTTAACTATTAAAGAAATAATAAAAATTACACTAATAGAACCTTAAATTGGAGTTATAAGTAGTCATATTATCCTTTCTTAGTCTATAAAATTAAATGTAAGAAATCTGTAATAAGTAAACTAAAAGGCAATGCTTATAGGGAAATTTTTCAAAATGTCAATATTTTAACATTTAAGAGGGCTCATTAGCAACAATTTTAATATTTAGTAAATGTCAAAATTTTAATTTTTTATGCATCTTATTTATGTTTTTATAATTTATTTTTATTTAAATAATACAATTATTTAGTTAAAAAAGGGAGAAAATCAAGTGAGAGATTTTTTTTTTAAAAAAAGTAAAGATCACTTAATTTTCTCATCAGTTACATTTTCAAATAAAACTCAAACATTTTTTTCCCTCTCTTGAATGATAAGCTTTTTTTAGTAGTTTGTATTCATTCCAATAGGTATTCCAAATGAAAATGTAGTTACTTAAGAAACATATTTGTTTCATATATTTTTGATGTGTATCTCTTTGTTTCTTCTAAAATCTTGTATTTCCTGTTCATTTCTATATGTATTTTATTTGTATTTCTATTTATTATAGTTTTTATTTAGAATATTGAATGATAATATATAAAATACCAAAAAATAGTATGATGAAAAAGCGAGATAACATTTTAGAAAATGAACATATCACTTAAAATTCTCATCATTTACAATTTCAAAAAAAAAAATCTTTTTTTCATTCTATTAGATCAATTTTTCTTTGTTAAGTTTTCAATATAATTGTATGCCAATATTTTTTACATTTATGTGTATATATACACGTATCTCAATATATATTAATATGATTTATGAAAGGGTACAATATTTTGGGAGAAAAATAGCATACTTGGTGGAAATAATAAATCTTTTGAGGAAGGATATAATATTCTAAAAAATAAATATAAATTGATTATGTAGGAAATAAGAAAACAAAATTCTGGAAAAAAGATAGCTTACATAGTAAAATAATATAATCAGGATACAATATTCTAAAAAAATACAAATTAACTGTTGAAAATAGGATACATATATGTGTAAGAAATACAAATTCATATAAGATCACATACATATTGAAAATTATATAATCAGAATATAATATTCTAAAAAATACAAATTGACATTTAAAAATACGATACATATATGCTTAAGAAATACAAATTCATATGCTATACGTGTTTGAATGACTACAAATATAAAAGAAATACAACGTTCTTCATAAAAATACAAATGATGAGTAAAAAAAAAATAATTGACAAAAAAAAATTAATATGAATATTATTCCGATATGAATACAATTTCGCAACCTTCTTCTTTGACTCTCTCTTTCTTCTTCGTCTGTTATATTTATTTTCACTAAATCCAAATCTGAATCTATGTTTATTTGTGAATTGATAACCTGATAAGAAAAATTCAAAATTGTTAAATATGGATATACAAAACGAAAAAAATCATACAATATATTATGTATGATTGCTTATGTGGATTACTACAAATTCCAATCTACTAAATCTCAAATATGAATACAGAATCATTAAAAATACTGTACCAAATACTAAAATTCCGAAATGCATAAATATTTTATGAGTATGTTAACAAACTCATATATAAATAGAAAAAACGACGAAAAATCTGTAATAAACAATCCAAAATTAAACATAATTTTTTATTTGGGAAAAACTCTCATGAAATCTCGCAAAACAAATGATTATTTCGAAAAATATCTTTATGTATTGAGAGATTTCTTGAATTAATCGATGATCTGAATAAATTGGTATTAACTTGAATAATTAGTTCTTCTTCAACAATGAAAGAGAATAATGGTGAAAATGGAAAAAGCGCAAGAAAATTGAAAATATTAAAAATTGAAATAAATTTAATGGTATTAAAAACTAGATGAAGTCTAAATGGGTAGTTAATATATTTAATGTTGGACTGTTTTGAGAAATAAATGGAAAGACAAATAATAGTATTTGGATATAAATTAGTTTTAAAATATTGACATTTTGAATCAATATTTTAAAGTGTAAATGTTTTTACTAAATAAATTCGGAATGATGACTAGGTTACTAATCTTTCAATGTTTATATAATAATAACTATATTGAAGAAAACATAACGAGAGTCTAGACAACATGATTAGGATTATGATAAATAAAGTCATTATTTTGTATCGAGCAAAAAAAAATCGTGACGGTTAAGCAAATTTTTGAAAAGATATTTAGAAACATATATGTTATCACAGGAGAAATTGTTAACAAAAAAATGAATGTAGGCTACATCATGTTAACGCAATATATTTGAACATTACACACAATATGATATAGTAAACAATTTTTTATATGATATCACTAAAGTCCTTTTCCTGAAGTAGTCGACGTTATGGGATATAGACTCTCTTGGATAAAACAACTTACTTCATCACAATAAGTGGTATGTCATATTCCGCAAAATATCGAACTCACTCAATGATAATAAGTCACAAAAAAAGTTACAATGCAAGAAGAAGAAGAGTAGAAGATTAAAAAAATTGTGGTTGAAAAATGAGACGAAACCCCTCTATTTATAGTCAAATGGTATGAAAGTTATTTTTTTTATGATTTATCTAAAAATTCATGACCTTTTCAAAAAGTCCCAACTTACAGGAAAAGCCGTAACTCGTCGAAAAAGTAACAACTCTTTCATAAAGTCACAACTCGTCGAAAAATCAAAATCCTTCAAAAAGAGTGACAACTTATCGAAAAGTCACAACTGATGTAAGGGATATTATAGTAAATAATATCCTAGACATAGAAGTTACTTGTACATAGATTTTTAACAGAAGAGTACAATCCCCAAAAATTGACCCAATTTACAAATTCTTTTTCCACAATCAAGCACATTAGACCATACCGATTTTCAAAAGCTGCCTTTGAAATGTCACACTCTCTAATCTTCAACTGATGATACCTATATATAAGATCAATCATAAATATGCTCGTGGCACCTTGAAGCTAGATCAACATGTTGTCAATTATGGAATGATAAACTTATTCTTAATTGTGATGTTGTTAAACTGAAAGTAGTCAATACATATTTTGAGGAATCATATATTTTTTACATGAAAGGATTATGGAACCTAGGGGAAAACTAGATATGATGAATCTATTGTTTTGAAGGTAATTCATTTTTTATGTTAAACTGTTGATACTTTTATTCAACCAAATAGCACACGTACAACACTAGTTTGTTTTATAATCCTGAACTATTGCTCAGTACATCACCATATATATCGATACTAAATAATTATAGAAATAAGTCTAGGCACAGATAAGTATTTAATTGATCAAGAATTGGTTGCCACTTCTGTAGGAAACGTCCTCTAATATGATATTAAAGGAAAAATTCATTCAATCTATTCGGAACAGGTTCATTGTCGTGAGAATCTCCTTAAATACCTTTCACTCCAAATGTGATAGATATTTGTTGAATATAAACAACCCAATAATTCTTCGACTTGTCCACTTCTATGCGCTCTATTCGGTATCCACTATAGTTCATCTTCCCAGCTTCCTCTTTCTCTAGGAACTTTCATCCATGTCAAGAGTGAAAACCATACCCTTGTATAACATCCACACTCGAAAAGAAAATCACTGAGTAATTTTGTTGAGAATGTGTTACAAGTACATCACTAGTAGGAACAATAAACTCCATTTTCTTAATCTGTGAACTGTTGAAAGTCTTTGATAGACGTTGATCCATAATATAAGTTGATGTCTTTGAAACATACCTTTTGATAATGTGAGGAACTTCTATGGAACTTTTCGGAATCGTGGTTGGAATAACTTTTACATTTACTTGATACTGAGCCCCCCTTTCTGTGAATACTTTTATATGTCATCAACCATATTCATATTTGTTAACCATTTTCGAGCCTCATGGATATTTCTAACAAGCCAACATTCTTGTTTAAGAATTATTGACTTATCCAGAGATCTGTTCTTGATGTAGAAGTTGTTAATCCAATAAACATATAAATTGTCTTTCTTTATATCCAGGACACATAAGACTTTACATATAGCTTCCTTGTGGCATAGGTTATAGTTTAACAAACCCAAGCCTCCAAAATATTTTGGCCTACAAAAGCTTTCCTAAGACATCAAAGCTCTTTAAGTGATCTGCGTCCATAAGAAAGTATGACAAATACTAGTAGCCAATTAGACCACTTTCTTCGGTAGGAGGAACACTGAAGACTAATACGTCTTCATTTTGAATATCACACTTTTCATCAGTTGAATTCAACCACCATAATATATAAACTTTGTTGTAAAAAATTTAATCGTTGTGGTCGTCTCTCCACTAGTGGCATGCATTGCAATATAGTGATATTCCATGAGGACAAGGGAACTCAAGATATTTTAAAGAAATTTCTCCAAGTCAAGTGCATTTCATATAAGAGTTGATTTTTCCATTATTGGGATACTTCAGTGATATATATTGAGCTTCTGTAAAAATTGTCCTGCAACCACAAAACGTCCAAAAATTAATAGAATGTTTTTAGTGCTATTAATTAAAAAGAGGTTTTATCAGCTCTATTGAATATTATAAGATCATCAGCAAAACAAATATGTATAACATTAACTTTGATGCAGTTAGGAAAGAAATTAAAGTTTGGGTTCAGTTGGAGTTGTTTCAGGAGTCTGCTAATGTATTCCATTGCTGATAAAAATTAGTACGGGGACATGAGGTCGCCTTGCCTTTGACCATTAGATCCTTGGAATTTTTCAGTGAGACTACCATTCATCAATAAAGAGTAGTTTATAGTCGTAACACACTCCATTTAGAAATTAACAAATTTGATTGGGAAACCAAACTCCAGCAATGCAATTTTAATTAAATTCCAGTTGAGTGATTCATAGGCTTCCCTGATATCAATCTTAATAAGGCATCAAGGTGAGAATCCTTCGTCGTAATAACCTTTAACCAATTCATGTGCCACTATAACATTGGCGAGTATGCTCCTACCAGAAATGAAGCTTACATGAGATTCTCCAACCAATTTTGAACAATTTTCTTGAATCTAGTTGTTATTTATTTATAAATAACTTTTACAAGGTTGTTTAGGAACAAATAGACCTATATTCCTTGAAATAAATTGGATTTTTAACCTTTGGAATCAAGGTTATTATGGTATGGTTAATCATCAATAGACCACTTTAAACATTTTGCCAAATCCCATGATATCTCTTTTACTAAGGTGAGTTGTTGATATATTGTCCTGTAGTAAACATCCTTTGCCACTTCAATATTTAGATATGAAATATCTGCAATGTTGAATAACGATTTACACCCAAAAACATTTCAGGATAAAAGAAGTGTGATCTATTTTATTAATTATAAAAACTAGGATTTACAAGATAATTGTAAAAGTTATTAGAGTCCTTATTATCTACTGATTTCAAGAAAATGACCGTCATCCATATTGGGAAATTCCTAATCTGGTGTTGATAAATAAGATATAGACAACACCCTCCCTAAAACTAATGTTGTGAATTACAAAATATGAGATTGGACAACAAATAATTGTGTCTGTTTTTTGAAATGGCATTTTTAAATAAATCATCCAGTTGATCTTTAGAGGATATATACTTCAGGCTAATACTCCAATCTTCAACATGTTCTCTAATTTAAATCTATGTTCTTGACATTTTGATAATGGGCGGGGTTTGTTGCTATTCTGATTGCACTAGTGTTTTCGCCATACAATATGATTGATCCTTCCATTCGATGTACAATTCTAATAGCATCCTCTACAACCAACTAATTTTAGAATCGCGACGCCCTGAGCGTACACCCTAGGTGGGATTGTCACTCGAGAACCATTATTGGCCCCAAGGGAATCATTGTCTTGACTCACTCAATAAAAGATTTAACATATCAAAGCTAGCTTATATAGAAATTAGAATGTGATAAAGAAAAAATTCAACTAGCCAATTAGGCAAACTCTAGTCTCCACGTAAGATAATGAAAATGAAAAGACTGAAGAACTATAACTAAAGGTATATCAAGCCTCAATACAAAAGTAATGTACTGACAAGACCTCCAATAATCCTAAAAACTAAAACACTAAAAGAATCAATAACATGATCCCTCTTGAAAGAAAGGAGATACACCAACTAACTATGAGTTATTAACTGAATCAACGCGACCATGGATGATGATCCTGCTTACCTGTGTTTAACCAAATGACATCAGTTTATTGAATGTACGATTATGTGAGGGGAATACTAAACATAACACAAACTTGAATGGAATCTGAAACAAAGACATATCGTGACATTACTGTACTTGTGAAAAACATAACTTAAAAAGAAGAAATAAAACACATGCAATGTATAGAAAACTTTAATAATAGTAGAAAGAAACATAGTTAATTAAAAAATTCAATAACATACTCAACCTCACTCATGTAATAAAGTAATATAGTTTTTATGGGAGTTGCCAACACTTTAAAAACTATCTTACACATTTCTGTCATATTGGACGACTTAACTAAGTGGATCCACTAGTTTATGCTAAAAAGCACCAATGAATCATCTATAAAATATGATCATTTACTACCCATACTGGTTACATGGTTTATAGAG
>CM064972.1:67668295-67711634 GCA_032847665.1 Solanum chilense | reverse complement strand
TAATGCCTTAGTATAAAGAAGGCTTGATGATTTATGTTATGAGAATTATGATGCCTTGGTATAAAAGAAGGCTCGATGAATATGAGGATAGGAGTGCCACGTTCCGGCACCAGGATAGAAATGAGGATCGGAGTGCCACGTTCCGGCACCAGGATAGAAATGAGGATCGGAGTGCCACGTTCCGGCACCAGGATAGAAATGAGGATCGGAGTGCCACGTTCCGGCACCAGGATAGAAATGAGGATCGGAGTGCCACGTTCCGGCACGGGATAGAATATGGATCGGAGTGTCACGTACCGACACGAGAGGAATAAGTTATGAATCTTGAAAGATGTTAATATGTTAAGTCTATGAATCTGTTAATGAGTATGGTTTTGAGGCATGAGTCCTCCTGGATGAACTTGGTGATATTATTGATGATTGTAGTATTTGTTGTTACTACATGTTGAGTATTATAGTTGATTTGTGAGATTTATCTGTTATATACTGTTTTCTATTCTGAGTTGGCCGATGATACCTACTCAGTACGTGTGGTTGTACTGACCCTACTTGTTTGTTTCTTTCTTGTAATTGTGGAGTGCAGCAACCGTGCCGTCGTCTTCAACTCGACCGTGATTCTAGCCAGTCTTCACTGCACCGGATTTCAGGGTGAGCTATGCTTCTAGCTTGGACTGGATCTTCTTCTTCCCGTCTTGATGCCTTGAAGTTTCCGGCATGGACTAGCTTTCATTTGTTTTACTTCTCAGAAATACTCTTAGTTCCGTAATATGATCGTAGAGGTTCTTGTGATGATGACTTCCGGATTTTGGGGATATGTATCGTATTTAAGTATTCGTTTTTCGTTATTGAGTTAAGTCTTCCGCGTTGTATTTTATTATTTTGTTTTGGTTTAGATTGGTTGGTTCGCTCACACAGGAGGGTAGTGTGGGTGCCAGTCGCGTCCCGGTTTTGGGTCGTGACATCATGAAAGCAGCAGGGGCATTCGTAAGACCAAAAGACATTACTACGAATTTGTAATGCCCATACCTGGTTCAAAAAGCAGTCTTTGGCACATCTGTTGCCCGTATTTTCAATAGATGATAACCGGATCTCAAGTCAATCTTAGAGAAGACACAAGCACCTTGTAACTGATCGAACAAGTCATCAATGCGAGGAATGGGGTATTTGTTCTTAATAGTTACCTTATTCAACTGCCGGTAGTCTATGCACATCCGGAAACTCCCATTTTTCTTCTTCACAAACAAAACCGGAGCACCCCAAGGGGAAGCGCTTGGTATAATGAAGCCTTTACCTAACAACTCTTGAAGTTGGGCCTTTAACTCCCTTAACTCAGCGGGAGCCATTCTATAAGGGGGTATGGAAATGGGGCGAGTACCCGGCTCCAGATCAATGCAAAAGTCGATATCCCTATCCGGTGGCATACCAGGAAGGTCTGCAGAAACACATCCAGAAACTCACGGACTATCGAAACTCACTCAATTGAAGGTACTTGGGTAGTATCATCCTTGAGGTGTGCCAAGAAAGCTAAACACCCTTTACTAACCATTCTCTTAGCACGAAGAAAGGAGATGATACGAACTAGAGTGGAAGTGTAGTCACCCTCCCACACTAACGGATCTGTCTCAGGCTTGGCCAACGTTACAGTTTTAGCATTACAATCTAAGATTGCAAAATTTGGAGAAAGCCAAGTCATACCCAGAATTACATCGAAATCAACCATTTCTAAGATAACCAAGTCTACATGAGTATTGCTCCCCACAAAAGTTACAAGACAAGACCTATACACCTTTTCAACTATCACAGACTCATCCACCGGAGTAGAAACACGAATGGGCATGTCAAGCAATTCACAATGTAAATTAAGACCAGTAGCAAATGAGGAAGATACATATGAAAATGTGGAGACAGGATCAAATAATACAGAAGCCATGCAATCACAAACCAAAAGATTACCTGTGATAACAGCATCAGATGTCTCTGCTTCAGACCTCCCAGGGAAAGCATAACAATGGGCCCTGTCACCTGTCTGCCCCTTGCCCCTACCATGTTGTGTTGTAGTAGCTCCAGTTTGCCCGTCAACCCGGCCGTTTTGGTGGCCACCATTACCTCGGCCACCACGTCCTCCAGAATAACGGCCTCTTCCATGACCACCTCTACCTCTGACTATTGGGGGTCTGTGACTCTGTTTTGGACAATACCTCCTAATGTGTCCAGTCTCCCACATCTATAACACTCTCTAGATTCAAGCATAGGTCTCTGTGAGAATGACGAAGTCTAGGGGTAACCTCCAAACTCAGAGGAATGTTAGCTGGTCTACGATGGACCCCCAGCTACAGCCTGCAGTGAAGACTGAATAGGTCGGGCTGGGTAACCTCCTGAACCCTGCCCTCTGGAGTAAGAACCATTAAACTCACCTCCCTTACGAAACTTCTTAGATGTCGATGCCATGGTGAAGTCGTCTGGCTTCACCCCCTCCACTTCTATCACAAAATCTACCACTTCCTGAAAGGATTTTGCTGCAGCAGCTACCTGTAAGGCTGAAATCTGCAAATCTGACCTCAGCCCTTTCACGAAACGGCGAATCCGCTCTTGTGGACTGAAGCAAAGTTGGGTGGCATACCTGGATAGCTCACAAAACTTAGCCTCATAAGCAGTAACCGACATCCTGCCTTGCTCTAGGCTTAGGAACTCATCTCTCCTCCTATCCCTCAAAGTCTGGGGTATATACTTCTCCATAAATAAGCTAGAGAATGACGCCCAAGTCATAGGTGGTGCCTGTGCTGGTTGACACTCAACATATGACCGCCACCACATTTTGGCGTTCCCTTGAAACTGATAGGTCACAAACTCAACACCCAATCGTTCTACTATGCCCATCTTATGTAGCAACTCATGACAATCAACCAGAAAATCATAGGCATCCTCAGATTCAGCACCCTTGAAGACTGGAGGTTTCAACTTCAGAAATTTAGTGAAAAGCTCATGTTGATCACTCGTCATTATAGGTCCTGTATTCAATCGAGGGAACGTGCCTATTTCCAATGAGGCATCCATGCGGGGAGCCACAGGAGCTGCATGTTGCACTCCCGGAACCTGAGGTGCTGGTGCAGAAAACACTGGAAGTGTCTGTCCTTGATCAGATAACCCGCTAAGATAAGCAAAAACCTGATTAATCATCTCTGGGGTAGGCTGGGGTGGTAATTCTCATTCTGCACTTGCTCATTTTCCCTTTCCTCACCCTCTCTTACTACCTCATCAGTCGGTGGAGGAGTGACCGCCCTAGTACTAGCTGGTCCAGGTGCTTGTCCTCTTCCTCTAGAGGACGTCCTCCCGCGACCTCTACCACGGCCGCCTGCCACTGCTCCTCTTAGAGCTACAGCCCCAGTGGCTGACTCAGACGCATCTTGTCTTGCCGGTGTTGGTGTTGGCGCAGTTGTTGCTCTAGTTCTAACCATCTGCGAAATAGAGTGAAGATGGTCAGCTACCAATTTGTATCACCTAGATACCAATTGGATCCAAGTAATAGCACGAAATAAAGAAAGAATGGAATTTTCCTAAAGTCCTATAGCCTCTCAAAGAAAAGTAAAGGCGTCCCCCTACCGTTCCTTAAGACTCTACTAGACTCGTTCTTGTGTGATGAGACCAACGAACCTAATGCTCTGATACCAAGTTTGTCACGACCCAAAACGAGCCGCGAGTGGCACTCACACTTATACTACTATATGAGCGAACCAACCAATCTAAACCCCAACATTTCAACAATAATGGACAGAATATAATGCGAAAGACTTAAAACTCATTAATGAAAATCGATTAAATAACTTCTAAAAAACTCAATACTTATTATTCCCAAAATCTGGAAGTCATCACCACAAGAACATCTATCCTCAAATTACTAAATCTAAGAGTATCTAAGAAGCTAAAATAAATAAACAGCTAGTCCATGCCGGAACTTCAAGGCATCAAGACCTGAAGAAGAAGATCCAGTCCAAGCTAAAAGCAATAGCTCACCCTGAAATCTGGTGTGATAAAGACTGGCTAGAGTTGCGGACGAGTCGAAGTCGATGGCACGTTTGCTGCATTCCATAAATAACAAAGAAAAAGAATACAAGTAGGGGTCAGTACAAGGCACAAGTACTGAGTAGGTATCATTGGCCAACTCAAAATAGAAAGCAATTTATATCAATTAATAATATAAAATCAACTACATACTCAACAGGTGATAACAACAAATACCGTAACCACTGGCCACAACACCCAGCACATCTATGAGGACTCAAGCCTCCACACCATACTCATTTGGGAAGTAGTTCTTTAAATTTGAGTATAATAACATAATTCGAGATTCATTCTCTTTATTATCCTGGTGTCGGAACGTGACACTCTGATCCCCTCAATATTCATTCTCTTTATTATCCTGGTGTCGGAACGTGACACTCCGATCCCCTACTATCCTGGTGTCGGAACGTGACACTCCGATCCTCTACTATCCTGGTGTCGGAACGTGACACTCCGATCCCCTACTATCCTGGTGTCGGAACGTGACACCCCGATCCTCTACTATCCTGGTGTCGGAACGTGACACTCCGATCATCTACTATCCTGGTGTTGGAACGTGACACTCCGATCCTCTACCATCCTGGTGTCGGAACGTGACACCCCGATCCTCTACTATCCTGGTGTCGAAACATGACACCCGATCCCCTAATCTCATTCTTTTAGTTCATCAAGCCTTCTTTTATACCAAGGCATCATCATTAACAAAGTGGATTTAAAGATTTAAGATTTACAGCCTCATCTTTCCAATCCATTACAATCACATCATGCAAGCACACAACTAAGCATATAGAAGACTTTACAATACTACCCAATACATATCATTCGCTATTAAGAGTTTACTATGAAATAGCATAAACCATAACCTACCTCCACCGAAGAATTCGTGATCACGCAAGCTACTCCTCAAAGTCTTTGCTTTCCTCTTCGTTCTCTCTTCTCTCGCTCGTTCGTTCTCCCTTTCTCTCTCTGTTCTTTCTATTTTTTTCTTATTCAAACCCTTTTTCTTTTACCCTAATTGTCATATAATTAAGTATAAAAGATGATAAAAATAACCCACTATTTATTTCAAGGTTATCTCCTTTAACCCCCAAGTAATTGAATTATTAGCATTAACCCACTAACTTTATAATTATAAGCATGAATAGACCAAAACGCCCCTTAAAAACTTTTAACAGATATCCGACCCAGTCAGGGTTACGCAGCCTGTGACGGTCCGTCATGACTGTGACGGTCCGTCCTGCCATTCCGTCGTGAAGTTCAGAGAGTCGATATCAGTACCCAAATTTTCAGAATTTAAGTGTTTTGGAACGAGACCCCCTCGACGGTCCGTCGTGCCCATGACGGTTCGTCGAGGGATCCGTCGACCCAGACAGTTATTACCAGAAATAAACTCTACTGCTCAAAACGACTAAACAGGTCGTTACATACTGGTTGTAATAAATTGTTCAGAAACACGAAGTAACTGAAATTTATAGAACCAGTAAGTAAGATGAATAGAAATTTATTTCTCAAAAATATTTGAATTTGTAAGAACTTAGCAGAATCTGAAATAATTTTTTTTTAGTTTGGAAAAAAATCAAGTCCACTGAATTCACAATGTCCCCTTAAGGAAATTATTCTCATCTCGTATCCGAGGTTTGATTTGGAATATAATCTTCCAGGGTAAAATGATCTTAATAAGTAGAGCGTAGATACCAAAAACTCTACTGTCAGCGAATCAATCCACAGCAGGAAAGTACATGAAGAAATATGTGTTTAGAAGAAGAAGGAAGATCAGAAAATTCGTTGAAAAATATTCTGAAGACTGAGTGGTATTTATAGGCAAGAAGAATATATTCTGAATGGTTGCAACCCTTTCAGAATTGACACGACCATTAATGAAAGGTTGCAAACTTTCAAATGGTATTGACTGTTCCTGAAAGTTGCAACCTTTCAGAACAGTCATGGAGGGAATTTTAAATATAACAAAAATTAAAACAGGTCACGCGAGCGGATCCGAGTTGGGTCGGGTTAACTAAAAAGTTGAAAACGTTTCGGTTAACTTCTGTTATCAACTAATTAATTGAAAATATTTTTTTAGCCATTTAATTAATTAAATAAATAATTAAAATAAATTTTGTCAAAAAAATAATCTCTCGATTTCCAAAGTCAAAGCCGAAGTGAGCGACGACAACGGCGCGAGGGGGCTCCCTCATTCCAACCCTTTTAACAATTAATAAGAGTGTTTATGTATTTAAACTCTCCTATTTTCCTTTCCATTACCGATGAGGGACAATTGCCTTTTTCATTAAAGCATTAGAGGACTTTTCAAGTTCCAACTTTTCAAGTTCTCAACTTTTCAAATTCTTCTCTTTCCCTCTATTTCCCATTAATTCTTGCTACATACCCAACAGAAATATAGTCACCTCCTTTGTGTCATTATATCAAGAGCTTAGCCTGTTCTTTATTCTAATTGATAGACCATATCCCCTGCCATAAATAAAAATTACAAATTAAGCAAATCTTAGTCATAGAAAATATCAAATTACACTTAATTTTTTCATACGTATTTAAAAAAAAAGATTGAAAATGAATGTGATAAGTATAAAAAAGACTATATGTAAGTTTGGTGACAGAATACTAACATGAATCATATAGTTTGAACTTCACAATGATCCAAATATAAGGAGATTATCTGAAGTGAAGGGAAATGATTTTATGAAAACAACAATACATAAGGGGGAACTATAAAAAGAGGAAGTTTACAGTTTTACATTTAACATCACTGTTAATATAAACTTTGCTAACCAATATTGTTGTTGTTCTACACCAAAATACTTTTGGATCATTTCCTTTATTCAAATTTTGCTAATGATTAGGTCTTCATGGTTGGTAATGTTCTCCCTTTCTTTTATAATATAGATTCTAACCATGCATCTTCTAAATGCTTTTAAAGGTTCCCAATGGTAACTATAAATCTACACCTAAATTTTCTTGAATCTACTTGGTTTGGTTTGTTGATTTGGTTAAACAATTATGCTATTAAAAGCTTATGACTTTATGTACTTAGTTCTCCTATTAAAAGCTTATGACTTTATGTACACTAAAAAATTATGAATCAGTTCTCCAACACAAAGTCCGACTAACTAACAATTAAAGTCCAAACCTTGCAATAATATTACACCATGCCAGCAATGTAAGCCAAACAAATTCAAACAGGGGTAGTTATAAGAGTTTCTCCTCAATGGAGATGTAAAATGAACAAATTCCTCTACTAAGGAGTCTTTGAGCTATAAAGCTTGTTATCAGTGATGTCAAAGACCTAAGACCTCTCTTAGGAATTAAGTCGTATAGATTGTACGCCAAAGAAAATCTTCACATTCAAATAGAAATTAAGTGAAGAAACACATAAATGTAAATTCAGTTATATATCTGTCACGCCTCGAGCTACCCCGAGACGCGGACACGGAACCTAGGACCACAAGTTATCCCAAGCTAACCCTGTTGGCATGATCATGAGCATACTGAAGAATAATAAACTGATGCAGAAGCTAAATCATAATTTAATCTGAAAAGATGGGGAATACCCATATTCTATAGCTGAGATATTTGAAAACAATGAGTTTAATACAAAAGAAGTATTAACTCACTACTAAGCTGAAACTAACTATGTCTGACAATAGCCTCTAAACTGGACTAGAAATACTGGGACAAGCCCCAACTACGTCTAGCAAAACCTGAAACTAAATGACTAAAGACCAAAATGAAACTCATGATTGTTGTCCTCGGAGAATGAGGACTCACCACTGAATCTGCTGAACTGGAGATCGAGAAATCGATCTATGCGTGATCTGGATGCTGAGAACCTGAACCTATATCACGAGAAGATGAAGCGCACGTATGCGTCAGTACTTGAAAGGTACTGAGCATGTAAGATAGAGTAAATCTGAAATAAAACATAACTGAACAAGCATAAAAGCAAGTATAATAATTTGCCATGATAACTGAGCTAATTGGTGCAATGACCAATTTATAACATGCTGAAACTGAATACTGAATACACTGATAAATGGTCAATACAGAGAGTCTGACTGATCTGTGGGATCTACTAATAACCGATAATAAAATCACATGAGCTAAATATGGAGTCCGATAGATGCACCCCATCGAGAGGACTCAATATACCCTGCTAGAGGTATAAAGGCATGCTGGTGTGATTACTAAACTGATTGCCCACAGAGGGGACTTACAACCTACTTGGCTAGTAGTTCTGGGACTATTGGGGTACGTTGAACTCTAGTCAAACTCGGTATTATGCTACTCCCATGAATTCTCTAAATTTACTGATTATGTCTGAGTTTTTGTAAATACTGGATAGCTCGAAAATGAACATGCTAAGTGAGAATGCAATAATTAATCTGGTAATTATGCATTTATAACTGAGGCATGTATATTTGAACTGTCTGAAATATCTGAACTAACATGTGTAATTCAAGAACTAAAGAAATACAAAGCTAGGGTTCTGAAATTCATGCAATAAACTGAATAATAACATGATAATATGATTTGGAACATATATTTAAAGGTTCATGAAGTTCTATCAAAGTTCTAGAAACTCTAGGTTTAATCATGATAATAGTATCAAGAATCTGACTGAAAACTAGGGATCTAATGGATGAAAGGAACCCACTAGTGAAATCCCACATAACTGGTGATTAAATCCACGAAAAAATACTTAAATTTTGTGGCTGAAATTGCTGGACACTTGTTTTGTTCTTGCACAAGGATTCTTGAGCTTTTTCTCCTTTCTTGCTTCTAGTTTTTCTAACTTTTGATATAATGATTTGACTTAGATGTGTTTTAATTATGTTTCTATGCATAAAATGACTAAAATATGATGATTTAGCGGCAAAACGACACGTAACTTAGGGTTTTAACGGAGTGGAAAAGGTCCAAAAGACCTCTGGAAAGGTTGCTGTCGGACAAAATGACGGCCAGGACTAACGGTCCGTAGTCTGCACGACGCCCCATCATTGGGTCTGTCGTCAGGGCCTGTTCGACAAGCTTTTACTAAAATTGACATAACTTTTTACTCGGAAATATGATTTTAGCAATGTCGGTGGCTATGGAAATATAATTCAATTATCTATATTTGGGTAAGTCATGGAACACGTAATTCATTTTGTGTTAAAAGTTATGATCATTTGAAGTTACCTAACTGTATTTCCCCTTAACTGTCTGCAAATTTTCCACCTACTGTCAGACATACGGACCGTGATGGTCATCCGTAGCTCTTGTCAGAGAGTGGGTGAAGGAAGTATTGATCGACGGTCACAAACTATGGACCATCGTCTGACCTACGGACGGTAAGTCTATCCGTCGTCCAAGACTTAACAAATTTTTCTGGACTGAAATTTTTGGGAGTTTCTGATCCCATCGATGGTTGTGCAGAACGGACCGTGGGTCAGGCTATGGTCCGTCGATGCCACTGTTGGTTGCACCTGCAGATTTTTCTATAAAGCTGATTTTTTATCTGTTTTGGCTACGGGTGTTACAATATCTTATACAGTACGTCTGATCCCTTAAGCAATTTTTCCAACAAACTAACATACTAACATAATTCATTGATCAAAATGTCAAGAACTTGGTGAGAGTAACAATTTTTCGGAGAACACAAACATTAAAAATTCAATTCACAAAACTGTCAAAATAAACACAATCAAACATGAATGATGTATTAATGTCTAAAGGATATAAATCTCAAATCAAGGAATATTTGGTAAAAAAACCAAGCATATCAAACTCGCACACTTTATATAATGCATCAGTAAAAATTATCCTTCACATCAAGCAGACATGCAATAGCATGTGTTATCATCTTCTTTTTTTATATAAGTTGAAGAACATATGATATGGCCTTCACATGAAGACATAATCAACTAATACCAATTCTATTTATGGCAACGAAAGTCCAGATTAAAAAATTGAATGCTGAGGTGTAAAGTGAAGTAGAATTCATGAAAATAATGCTCTTTATCGTGTAAGAACAATGGACTATACATATAGAGGAGTTCGTCACAATCATATATTATCCATATCTTCCAAGCCCATATTCCCACATATGAAAATTCAAAACCTTTTTACATTTTCACATAAGATGTAGTTGCTTTATTTTGATAGCTAATTTCACACATCTCTCTATTTCTTCACTGTTTTCTTTTGCCTCTTTAAATGGTAATTTGGGGCATTTGAAAGACAATATGGTCTACAAACACCCTGCGTTCACACAAGAGTCGATGTGATGTAGGCAGTCTAACCTAACGAAACGAAAGCATATATAGTTGATTCCATGATTTGGGGCATCTTACTTGTAACATGTCATGCCAATTTTGTAAAAAAAAGAACACATATTTGTCAGAACTAATAGCTCTAGAGCTATTCTTTGTAAATTTGTCGCCCTGATTTAGGGTTACGATAGCTTTGTAATGACTCGAAGCATTGAAAAGGCACACAAAAATGAAGGCAAGACAACAAATTAGTCTAACCAATTTATCATGAGTGTAAATTTACTTTTGCACGACAATTTATTTTTTAAAAAAAGGAATACAACACCATACCTTCTTGCATCCAATTGAGGATCATTGAAAACCCTAGCTTCCTGAAGAACAACACCCTTTTCAATCCCCATAAACAAAAAGTTAAATAGTCCGCTATATTGTCATAGATTTCTAATATGAAAATGTCATTTCACCACTAAAGCGCATGTTGAACAAAAAGAATGTTGCCTCCTAGACTTCTAAATAAAATAAAAAGGCGTATATATAACATGCAATGAGATGAGGTACCATAAAATTCATTAATCTCGACATAGTAAAATAATAATGTAGTTGATGTTTTTCAACAATTCAAATCATAAACTTAAAAAACTATGAACTTACCGTAGGAGGAATATCAATGGTTGAAATTTTTGTTAGAGCTTATGATAAACCAATTTATTTTGCTAAAGAATATGAAAATTTTATCTATTGATTAACATCAATTTGACGGGAGAAAATTCAGAGACCTTAGAAGCTGTGAGATCCAATTTTTGCTCTTTTAGAGTTTATGTGTTGGTATGGTTGGGGTGTTTGTTCTGCTGAGTGGTACACGTGGTGTGCTAAAGAAGATTGTGTAATCACACGTGTTATTAACAGGAAAGAGCAAAGAAATTTAGCTCTAATTCTAAAGTACACTTTATGTTGCCTTTTGTACCGTTTCTTTGTTCATCCTTCTCAAACTGTCATTTCTAAATATATAAATATATATATATATATGAGAACTTTACTGTCTTGAACATGTAATTCAGGTTTATCTATTTCTTTCCAGTGCAGGGCACACACATTTATATGTTTGGGTGAGAATTAAAGAAGGATTTTCTTAGCGGATTAAGAATTTGATTTTTATAAGTTTGAGTTTGGAATTTTACATGGTCAATTTATTTTGATTTGACTTAATGGGTTCAAAATATATTATTTAACTTTGTTACTATTGCATCTTCATAAATCTAGAACTACGAAATCAATTTTCTAGACGAGAGTTTATTCAGACACTTATTTATAATCTAAACTACCTTCATGATGGGGCTATGCTTGATCACTACCTATATTAACATGAATCGACTCCTCTCTCTCAGGTTTATGTATGTATTTGATCATGTAAAATATTGCCACGAGTTTTAAAAAGGAATAAATATTCCAGGCTAATGACCTTACAAGGGTAAGTTTATAAATTCATTAAAATTAATTTACAACTGCTTTTGAAATTTTCAACTATTGACAATTTTGACTATTTCTTAAGTAGTTTATATATAAAGTTTATTTTAAAAAAGTTGAAGGTTTCATACTCAAATTTTTTATCAAAATTAAATTGGTTAATCTTGAAAAGAAAAAGTGTTACATAAATTGAGACAGAAGAGTAATTTTTCTATCCTTAATTACTAGTTCATTTTTGAATTGACATATCTATTAAAAAATTAATAATTGGCATATTGAATTTACCATTTACCTCTATTAATTATAAGGCGAATGAATTAAAAACTTATTATTTTCAAAAAGTTTTACCTTTTTCAAAATAATTAGCAACCTTATGATTATTCCATCAGTTTAAAAAAAAAGGAGCTTAAGAAAATAAAAAAAAAATTTTAATTTTATGATTCTAAATTAAATTAATATTATATGAGTATGTCAAATGCACAAAGTTATCATTTAATATTGTAAACTTTAACATATAACCTAGAAAGTTCAAACTAAAATATTATAAAAAAAAAATTAAATTCATTTTCAAACGGATTTAAAAAAAAAAAAGAGATATCCTTTTCTTAAATAAACAAATCAAATATAATTACTAAAATGACTAAGAGGTAATTTTCGAAGCAATAGTTTAATTTTGTTATTGATGACTTAAAAGAAGCAACATGGAAGAGTGTAGAACATTTTTTTGTGCTTTTTCCAATATATAAATAGTAGTTGGAAGAGTTTAGAATTAATGGCATCTGCTCTCATCAAATCTAGAATTCAATCCGCCTTCTGCGCAGGTGCATTCAAGAGGAATTTCTCTTCTTCCGCCCACCACGATGAGGCTCGTAAGTGAAACTTCGTTAAATTATATATAATTTGATGGTATCAAAAAGTAAATGTTCATTAGTAATTAATTAAAAACAGGGGTGTTGAAAGTTAAGATAACCGCTTGTAAATAGTTTTTTATAAAATTACACATTGGTTGGGGATTGGATCTGCAATTCTCCCTTCTTTTGTTAGTTTTTTTGAGTTAATTTAGGTTTGAGGTCATATCGTATCTGAATCAGTCTTATTTTTTATTGGGCTCTCGATCCATGCTCCAATTGAAGGGGTGTTAGAGTGTTAACATGTACGTTCATTTAGTGGTGGAGTCTTCAATAAGGGGTTCAAAATTTGTAGAAATAGATGCACGGAGTATCTGAAGGGGTTTGGATATATATTATATATAGATAAAATATTATTTTAACCATGTATAAAAGTATAATTTTCTGTCAGTGGCTCCGTACTGCGTTCATCAACTAGATGGAACATATATCATCAGCTAAAACTTCAATATTCTGAATAGAGACATTTGTAAAATATCTAAATTTGAGTGTGGACAGGTGAAGCAGCTAAGTGGGAGAAAATTACTTACGTTGGAATAGTTACGTGCGCTATTCTTACAATTTTTAATCTCTCCAAGGGTCATCCCCACTATGAAGAGCCTCCTGTAAGTGTTAATATGCTGTTTTCTGTCTTCTAAATTTCGATAACATACGTTTCGATAGAGTTTTCACTAGTCCTGTTGAAGTAATGAGAGTAGAGATAATATGTAATTTCATCTGTTGATTGAACAGACATTTTTTTGAATAATTGTATAATTTACAACTGAGACAGAGTGGTGTATACATCACTTGCCCTGTTTCTTACTATCATTTCTGTTTGCAGCCTTACCCGTATCTGCACATTCGTAACAAGGAGTTTCCATGGGGTAATTATGATACCTAACATCTCTCTGACTTTGCTACTCAATGATTACAAGTTTACGTTTTTAATCGTACATTGATGATTCTTCTGAATATTAATCTGTTATCTAACTAAAGCATTCTGATCGAGGCTTCAAAAATGTGAAGCCTGGTTTTTGAATGCTTTGTTTTTTCCGTTTATGATTTAAGTTGCTCGGACTCGGATGTGGGAGTTTGATACTGGTTGAGTGGTTGTGGATCTAGAGATTGGATCCTTCATCATTTACATGTTAAGATTTGGGGATATGGGGGTGCATGATTCAGTTAAAAATAATTTAAATATCTAAGAATAGAGTAATTATCTCTAAATTATGAGACACTGGAAAGCTTACAAGGTATTATGAAAGAAAAAAATATTGATCAAGAGCAGATTCCTTCAAAGTTGTATAAGGAAAAGGATTGACATAGAAATTTCTACATACAATTTTACTCCGTTTTCTTGAATTTCGCCTTTAGTTTTAGTTTTTGATTACAAAAACCCTTGTATATGTCCCAGATTTCTACTTTGATTTTGGTCAAAGTACACAAAATTGATTTAACCAAATCCGCTACGAACTCCATGCCCACATTTATGTCGTGTTAATATGGATATGGATGCAAAAGTTAAGAGTCCGAGCAACTTAGATTACGATGCTGAAATATTAACAAAAAGTTGATCTTTTTAAGTGTCATAATCATCTCAATAAGTCATGACTAGTAATTAATATTCCTTTTATGTTGATTATGACAACTTTAATTTGTTGATTTTGCTGAGTTGAGATGATAACTTCATTATATTGCTATCATCTTGAATGGTTCATATTCTTCAAACTGTTTGATACTAAAATATTTTTGGCCCTCAACGAATGCAGGTCCGGATGGCCTTTTCGAGAGGAAGCATCACTAAAACCTGTATATATGTATATATATTCGTGAAGGCTTCAAAATGTTCAATGTACGGTATCATCGATCGAAGTTGTGTTGAAATATGTTTGAATTTACTTCAGATGTATTAGGCTGATACTAAGCCATATCTGTGATGTACTCTCTGGTGTTCCATATGTGTATGCTATGTTTCTTTATAGTCTGCTCGAGTTTGTTTAAAGTGTTACCTATTTATACTCTATTGCTTGAGGGTAGGAGTGGCAAATAAATGGATAAAGTGGATCCTGCATTTGCAATACCAGCGCATCTTGTGCCACAGAATCGGTTGTGCTTTGCCTCTTCCCCTCTTTCAGAAGATTACCTTGTGTGGAAGGTTGACTTTGAATTTCAATCGATGGGAGGAATATAATAATCGATCCGATCCATATTATTTGATATGGAAAAAGTAGGTTATTGGTAAATTCAATGGATAATATGGATACTCATATTATTCGTCATTTCTTATGAGGTAAAGAAATAAATTTACGTGTTTCTTTTTCTTAAACCTCTCGCCCTTGCCCATCTGTTTTATGTTTTTTCATTTTATTCTAGAAATTATTTATCTGTTTTATGTTTTTTCATTTTATTCTAGAAATTATTTGTCTCGAAGTAAGTGATTATGTGTTTTTTATTGGAAAAGTTTTGAAAAATATTTCCTCAATTTAAGGAAAGCTTTTTTAAAAAAAAATTCCTTACTTTTATTTATGAAATTGTTATTTTTTTATAATTACTTGGAAAATATTTTCAAAAATATGTAAGTTAAACGAATATTTTTCAAAAATATGTAAGTTAAACAAAATGAGAAAAAAAAAATTAAAAAGAAACAAAATCGTACTAAACATATTCTAATATAAGTGTAGTTTTTTAAAGGTTTGTACATTCTTATATTTTATCTTACATATTCTAAAGGAGAGTATAATTATCCGTATTTTATGATGGATTATACAGGTAAACTTATGTATAATTCACATTTATTCTAAGGGGAGGTTAATGTTGTGCCCAAATGTACACACAAGTTTATGTGATTGTATAAATAGTATAATTTCTTTTCGAAACGAGTTATCGTATTCAAGAAATTTACGATATGCTAATTATCTTATATTCACAATTCAACCAAAGTATCTTCAAAGAAATGTGATTTTGCATTTTCTACTACGACGAACAATTTAGTTAATAGGGTAACCAACAAGAATCTTAATTTGATGATTTAACCAAGTAAAAGACAATTTTGAGAACCAAATAAGTTATTGATTTAGTGATTCAGTAATGGTTTTGATTTTTTTTATATTGGGTTATCGATTCTTAGTGATTTGAGGTTTATTCTTTATGGTTAATTGATAACCTATAGTAAATTAGTATATTAAATTCATATTATCCTGTGTATAAAATTCTTGATTTATATTTTCATTTTTTAAAGTCTCAAACTCTCGACTATTCAACAAACTACTAGTGTTTTCTAACTCAGGGTTGGCTCCTATGCCTATTTGAAAAAGGCATTCGCCTTAGGCCCCAACTTTAGGGGGCCTCAATTTTTTACCAATAATAAATTATGTGTTAACTTTTTAAAAAAAAAAAATTATTTATAATAAAATATACTTTTTAAAATACTACTATTTTATTCTTATTATCTCATTTAAATAGAAGAAATTAAGAAGAATTGTTTTATTTTCTCATCCTCTCTACGTGAATATTTACATTATTTTATTCTTTTAACTCCTTTTATACGAGGTTTTGACCAAACTAAGTCATTATATAAAGCAATTCACCAAAATAATTTCTAAAATTTTACAAAACTAGTATAAATGTATTTCACAGTAAGGTTTTAGGGTATATTTTATTTTTTAAAAGTTGACGGCGTTAGATTGATATACGTTACTCACAATAACGTTTTACTTTTAAAGTGTTACTCACAGTAACGTTTTAGGAGTAAAACATTACTCTAAATAACGTTTTAGGAGTAAAACATTACTTACAGTAACGTATATCAACCTAACGCTGTTAGCTTTTAAAAAACGAAATATACCCTAAAACGTTACTGTGAAATACGTTTATACTAGTTTTGTAAAATTTTAGAAAAATGTATTATTTTGATAAATTGCTTTAGATAATGGTTCAGTTTGGTCAAAAATTCTGATGTCAATTCATATATATATCCATGGTTCATTTGATTTTTCACTTTGTTTCTAAATAATTCAATGATCTTTTTTATGTGAAATTTTAACTTTTAAATGGATAATGATCAATAACCAATACATCGATAAATACATATATATAATATTAATGATTCTATAACAACTAACATGTGTGCAAATTGATAATTGATAAAGTGAACCAATAAACTTCAGAAATCGAACCGAATCGATCGATATGATCAATATTCTCTAAAGTTGTCTTGGAAAGGGTTGAAACCTTGTTTAATGGCACTTTTAAATTGTGGGACAAGAGGGTCTGGTAGATTTTCCCAATCATACCATTCCCATCCATCACATTTTTGTGGTTCAAGATTTTGAGGAATTTTATTTGGATCAACCAATACAGCACTTACTAGGATAACTACATAGTGTGATGCAAGATTTTCCTCATCATCACGGAAGAGGTTGTTTGTTACTTTTAGTATTTTTATCTTCATGATATCCAAACCTGTTTCCTCCTTCACTTCTCTTGTTGCACATTCCTCAAAGCTCTCCCTTCAAAAGAAATCAAAAAAGATAAAGTAGATATATCAAATTTCTTTAAAACAGTCATTCTATATATTAATATTTTACGTATAATGACAATAAAATAACAATCTTTCTTGTTATTTTATTTATAGTAGGGAAAAGGATCTGATACCCATCAACTTTGTCATTTAGAGCTGATATACCCCTTGTTATGAAAGTGACTCATATATACCCCTACTTGTCAACAAATGGCTCACATATACCCTTTTCCTCTAACGGAAATGAAAAAATAATAATTTTAATCTAATTTTTATTATTTTTTTCTAAAAAATATAATCTGATATGAGTAAATTTAATCCTCGTCAAACATATTTTTTTGAGCTTTTTTTTTGTTTCAATGAATAATTTATAATTATTATTTTGATAATCAAATTTATTTATGTTTCACTAAATTCTTGTAGAACTTATTGTAGATAACCAAATTTTTTCTTAGAATACGAAATTCAATTACAATACACACAAAAAAAAATAGTTTAATTTTTTTTCTCTTTAAACTAAGGAATGAAAGAAAAAAATAAAATAAGAATAAGAAACTCAAATAATTATAATAAAAAAAGTCAAAAGATAATTTATGTATGAAAAAAATTAAAATGTACCTTGAACTTTGATAGAAGAATCATATATACCCCTAAATAATTTTTTTTAAAAAAAATTACAAGTAATAAATATAAATTTAAAACTAATTTTGTAACTTCCGTTAAATGAAGGGTATATACGAGTCATTTTGTAACGGCAAGGGTATATGTGAGCCGTTTGTATAACGGTAAGGACATATATGAGCCACTTTTATAACGAGGGGTATATCAGCTCCAAATGGCAAAGTTGAGGGGTATATCAGATCCTTTTCCCTTTAACATATTCAGTAAAATTTCATAAGTAGGATATGAAAAAGATAAAATGTATCAAAATCTTATTACTATCTTGTAGAGAAAGAAATACTATTTTAGAAAAAAACTTCGATGGCAAAGAAAAGAAAATTACAACCAACATCTCACATGTTGTATCAAAGTATTTAGAATAAATATTAAACTTGTGTTATGTATTCACTAATTTAATATAAACATCAAATGCGATTACCCAAATTCAAGATGACCACTAGGAACTGAAAAATAAGAATGAGCAACACAAGCTTGACGTTTGCCAATCAACAATTTGTTTTCCTTCACTATGAACACTGCCACAGCTACTTTTGGACTTCCCACAGCCATCACCATTTTTTTTCTTGTATTAATTAAATTATTGTATTGCACTTACTTTTATTGATCAATGACTTCATGTTATCTTGCTCTATATATAGGCACAAATTAATAAAATATTTATGTAGGTAAACTTTCTCCTTTTTTTTCAATGGGGTTATGACATATTTTATTTTATGTGCCAAAATAATTGATAAGGTCAAAGAAATCGTCTTATAAAAGTCATTATCTTTTTATAGAAATTTTATTTAAAAAATACTCCTTTTAGTTATCTTTAAAGATATTTGAATTGTATTGATGATAAAAAAGAAAAACCTTTTTACAAAAAAATTAATATTTTATTATTATTTTATTGAAAATTTGGTTTCTACCATATATTTTTTTTTATAGTAATCCTGTAGTGCATATTTTTGTTTGCAGTATTGGTGGATCCTTTTTTGTTAAAAGTTATATCATCTAATCATACGTTTCCTTTTTTGTTAAAAATTATGTCATCTAATCATACATTTCCTTTTTTGTTAAAAATTATATCATCTAATCATTTCTATAATAGTATTGTTGATTTCAAGATTTTTTAACTGCTATAATATTATTTAACATTGAAATAATAGTTAACTTTCATTAGTAAAAAAATGCAAAATTTTAAGCCTAATTAATTATAATATGTATGAAAAAAAAAAAAGAGAAGTCTTTTAGTGAAATTTATATTAGTATTATATTTTTTGTTCTAAATTAATATTTGATCGCCCTAATTAGGGATGACAATGGAAAAGAGGTGAGTGTGAAGCGGAGCAAATTTAAGACTATGCAGGGTGGAAGGAATTTAAGATTATGCGGGAAGGGTTAAGGTAATTTTGTGGTAAAATTATGAAAAATGCATGTCAATACGTATTAAACTGATACAAGTTAACGAGAAAATAAAAAAGAATATGTAAAATTTACTTTCAGTAACAAAATCAATTTTAAAACTTTTTAGTTAAAACTTATACAGGACGGATTTATATCGACATATCTATACGGGGTGGAGTGTGGTGGATTAAAATGAAAAATGTTGCTATGTGAAAAAGTTAGAAGCTCGTTATTATAGTAAGAGTTAGGTCATTTTACAAAGACTATGTTGATATAGAAATAAATAATTATTAATTGTTATAGAAAATTATAACATAAATGATTTTTGAGAAAAACATGATTGTTATAGACTAGTGAGTTATTATTATTATAAAAAAGTTTCATAGTATAGATCAAAATCATTTCTTATTTATTTATGAGTTAACACATATCACACTTTAGTTAAGTATTCTATAAAGAGACTTCTGAGTGTAATTAGACGTATAAAAGGAACGACGATAGAAAATGACACTTGTGATTATTGGAGGCGTACACTTGTGATTCTCATGCTTGGATCTTTAAAAATGGAATCGATCAACAAATTAAATCGAAAAAAATATTGTTAATTTATTACTATCAAATTAACTTATTTCTAATAGTTTTTTGAAATAAATTATCAAGTTATTAATTCACTTTTTGATTTTTTAATATTGGGTTATTGAATAAATCGATAACTAATTAAGACGGTAATAGTTTATTAATTTATCCCTTCATAAATAATAATATCAACACTTTTTTGATTACTACATATGTCCTTTAACATTTATATGACATTATTATTATTATTATTATTATTTATTTATATTTTTTTTTTATTTTTTTTTTTTTTTAAAAAAATGGGGGTGGGGAAGGAGAAATAGGGAGGGAACGACAACACTTGTATAATTCTTTTTATGTTAGTTATTGTTGTTTTTGTCTGGGATAATGTAACGATCCATTTAATCATTTTGAGTACTAATTCTTTTTATTTCACAAAAGACTCTTTTGATAGATTCTAAATGGACATCTTGAACTATTTAACAATGATTATTTAGTTGACGAATATTTATTATGTAGTTTATTTAATTGGTGGATACGCATTAAATAATTAATTTTTGGGCTGCCAAGCGCATTCGAGTAAGAATAATAATGCTCTAACATCTGTTGAATGTCATTATACTATGCCTATTGCCTTATGATTTTATATCTTCATATGAAAAGAGACTAATCAATTATGTAGTTGTAATTTGTTATATTAGAGGAATCTTTGCATAAGAAAATTAATGATGCCAATAATTAGGATAAGAATGAATTGTTAGTTGGAAAAGTTTCTACATATTTATTCTCTTTGATTTTTCTTTTGGTCCTGCGTAATTGTTATCAACACATGGGTTTATAAGTTTGGAATAATTGGTGATTAATGTTTATCTAAGAATTGAGGTGATGGATATAAATTATTTCAATTTTATTTCTAAGTCCCTTGCATAAAGTTTCAATATATATATATATAGATATAAAAGTGTATATAGTAATTCACTTTTCCATAGTTGAAAAATAATTGAAACTGGAAAGTATTCATATGCAGTGTGTTTATGCAATTAAATGGGTTAGGCTAATTGTTGGGTATGGGAAAAATATTGAAAGTTCGACATGATCGTTGACACTAGCTATTGATTCGTAATCAGTGAATTTCAATTTTAAGTAAATATTATTTTATTATCTTATTAAAAAATAAGTTGTGATATATTAAGATAGGTAATTAAATATTGAGTTTAGTATATTATTTGAATATTATTAAGGTTATATTATTCAAAGAAATATAGACTTAACCTTAGACTTAAATATAAGAAATAAGAGGCTTGACATATTAATTGACCTCAAGATAAGAAACTTGAATATAGATTAGTGTTTGATTCATAGTCAGGTCTATGCTATACATAGAATAATATGAGTGTATATAGACTCGTTAACTTACAAATTATGCACATATACTTTATAGATTGGAAAGGTTCGGAGGCATTGAGGAAAGGAAAAGGCATTGGAGAAGTAGTTGGTTTGACTTCGTTTCTTCGATGGAGGTAGGTTATGATTTATGCTATATGATAGTAAACTCTTAATAGTGATTGATATGCATTGAATGATATTGTGAAGTTTTCTATGTAATTGATTGTGTTGTTGTGTGACTTGGTTGTGTGTTTTGTGATTGGTCTGAAATCTTGAGACCATGGAATTTATATTCTTGAAACCTCTTTAACGAATGATGCCTTGAATAAAGAAGGCTTGATAAATTATCAATGAAAATGGTGATAATAAATGATAAATTAATGATATTATTGGATCGCAGTGTCATGTTCCGACACGGTATAATTGGATCGAAGTGACACGTTCCGACACAATACTTTTGGATCGAAGTGTCACGTTCCGACACGGTATTCTTGGATCTGAGTATCACGTTTTGACACGATATTATTGGATTGGAGTGTCACGTTCTGACACGATATAATTGGATCGGAGTGTCACATTCCTACACAGTAACATTAAAGGAAAACGATATTGAATTAATTTAATGTACTCAATCTCAAAGAACTTTATTCCCCAAAATGGTTTGGTTAGAGGCACGAGTCCTCGTGGATGATCTTGATATTGTTGACTTAGTACATACTTACTTTAGTGTTGTTGACCCTGGCTCATGTTGTTTATTGCTTATCACCTGTTAAGTGGTATAGTTGAGTTTATACTATTATCCATTGTATATTAGTTTCTATTTTGGGTTGCCCGATGATACCTAGTTTTTATTTTGAGTTGGCCAATGATACCTACTCAGTACATGTTGCCCCGTACTGAGTCCTACTTGTGTTTTTCTTTGTTTTCCTTTTATGGAGTGCATCGAGTGTACCAATGAATTCGACTTGCCCTCAGCTCTAGCCAGTCTCCAGCATATGAGGTTCCAGGGTGAGCTATTAATTCAAGCTCGTGTTGGATTCTCTCAGTCATGACATGATGTCCTATGTTTTCGGACTCATACCGTTTTATTCTTTTATTTTGGTGTATTTGATACTCTTAGACTTAGTATTTGAAGTTTAGATGTCCTTGATGTGATGACTTTCAAGTTTTGGGAAACGATATTTAATTAGATTTTAAGCTTCCGCATTATTCTTGTATAATATAATTTAAGGTTAAATTCGTTGGTTCACCCACCTAGGTAGTTAAGTGAGTCCGAAACTCAAAGGATACAAATTTTTTACAAAAATTCCAAAACGGTATATAAAATTTTATATTAACCAAAACGGTAAAATCGCTGCAGGAGCAGCGATTTAGCAAAAAATTTTTTTTTTTAATAAAAAAATGAAATCGCTGCCCAAGCAGCGATTTCAAAAAAAAAAAAATATTACATAAATCGCTGCCCCGGGCAGCGATTTACTTATAAAAAAAATTTCCAGCAATTTATTTTAAATTTTTTTTTTATTAAAACGCTGCTAGGGGCACGATTTATTTAAATAAAAAAAAATTCCTTATTAAATCGCTGCACGAAGCTTTTTTTAAAAAAAAAATATTAAAATTTTTTAATACAGCGATTTTATATTAAAAAAATTATATATTTTTAAAAATTTAAATATATAACTTATAAGAAAAATTTTATTAAATCACAAAAATGTTAATACCGTTTTGATTAATATAAAATAAAAAAAAAATTATTAAATCGCAAAAATGTTAATAAAGCGATTTTATATATATAAAAAAATTATAAAATCGCTGTATTAACATTTTTGCGATTTAATAATTTTTTTTTATTTTATATTAATCAAAACGGTATTAACATTTTTGTGATTTAATAAAATTTTTCTTATAAGTTATATATTTAAATTTTAAAAAATATTATAATTTTTTTAATATAAAATCGCTGTATTAAAAAATTTTAATATTTTTTTTTAAAAAAAAGCTTCGTGCAGCGATTTAATAAGGAAATTTTTTTTATTTAAATAAATCGTGCCCCTAGCAGCGTTTTAATAAAAAAAAAATTTTTTTTTTTAAAATAAATTGCTGGAAATTTTTTTTATAAATAAATCGCTGCCCGGGGCAGCGATTTATGTAATTTTTTTTTTTTTTTTTTAAATCGCTGCTTGGGCAGCGATTTCATTTTTTTTATTTAAAAAAAAAATTTTGCTAAATCGCTGCTCCTGCAGCGATTTTACCGTTTTGGTTAATATAAAATTTTATATACCGTTTTGGAATTTTTGTAAAAAATTTGTACCCTTTGAGTTTCGGACTTGTAGTTAAGTGTAGGTGCCACTCACGACTCGATTTGTGTCGCAACAGATAATGCACAAGTCCCCCCTCAACATATGCCCGAAATCTCAGAGACACACTTATACTATATTAAGGTCCTATTACCGCCCTGAACTTATTTTATTAATAATTTTCTACCCCTTTTCGGTCTACGTGGCACTATTTTGTGGATCCAACTCGGATTGATTTTTTTTTAAGCTAGTGTCACGTAGGCCGAAAGGGGTAGAAAATTACTTATAAAATAAGTTCAAGGGGTTAATAGGACATTAGTATAGGATAAGTGTGTCTCTGGGATTTCAAACATAGGTTGAGAGGATACTCGTACATTTTTCTTTTTGTTTTATGAACATTCTTATCACATCAAATTATTGGAGAAGTCATATATTTATTCTATGAATATTTTCGTACCGATTAAACCGAAAATGATATTATTAATGACCAAAACTCATAAACCAAAAACTGATTAGATTTTTTTATTAGCTTAGAAAATTTGGAAACATGAAATTGATAAATAGAATTAATAATAGGGAAAATGCACAAGTACCCCTTCAACCTATGCCCGAAATTTCAGAGATACACTTATATTATACTAAGGTCTTATTACCCTCTTGAACTTATTTTATAAGTAATTTTCTACTACTTTTCGGCCTACGTGACACTAGTTTGGAAAAAAAACTGACCAATGTTTGACCCACAAAATAGTGCCACGTAGGCCGAAAAGGGTAGAAAATTATTAATAAAATAAGTTCAGAGGGGTCATAAGACCTTAGTATAATATAAGTATGTCTCTGAGATTTAGGGCATAGATTGAGGGGATACTTGTGCATTATTCCTTAATAATACATAAAATCAAATTAAACCAGACCGATGAATACCCTTGCTGATTCTTTGAAATGATAAATTGATTACTCCTCACTTTGCTTTATCACTTTAAAGTGACAAAGCAGTGACATTTTAATATACATAATCAAAATATCTTGTCAAGTCTTCTTTTTTTTTTTTTTTTTGTATCACAAGGTGCATGAACTAGTGCTCTCTACTTGTGGCAAGTCTCGATCTAAAGAAGGAAATTGGATAGGGTGGATCTAAAGGTCTGGTAATAAATTTAAGTGAATTTAATAATTTATAAATATTTAAATGTGAATTTAATTATTGATTATGTTGAAAGAGTTAAAGATGAATTAATAAAGGATTAACACTTTTTTTTTACGGAAAAGAGATTATGAAAAGTAAGAGGAACTTGTAAGCTTGCTTTCCCAAAAGTACTCCACTAGATATAGCACAATAATTGAAGCTATGGGCCAAAATTAGGTGGTATAGTTTTTACCAACTTGCTTTTTAATTTATTTATTTACTTTAAATAAAAAGACTTCTATTTTTACATATATAATATATATATATATATAAAAAAAAATAGATTTGTATATGAGCAGATGTGAAGAAAATATAGTTAAATAGTGCTTTCTTTTAACTATTTAAATTTTCAACTAGGATGATCACACGAAATAATATTTTTAAAAGCTATTTGGTATCACAAATCATCAATTTTTAAATGGGAAAATTGTATATAATAGCAAATTATTTATTCAAATAAATGTCATAACCAGAGCTTGATTTAGTTATACCTTATAGCAAACTGTTTATATATATATATATATTTTGTTCCCCTCTCTCAGGTTTCTCTCGCCACTCTGTCAGATCTTGCCAGTCTCTGTTCGTATAAAGCAAGAGAAAATTCTTTATACACATATAAATACATATGCCTTCGTCCTATACACTTATAATACAATACAAATATTTTCCTGCCAAATTCTCTTTTGTCTTTCTCTCTTTATACAAAATACAATGTATAATTTTATATTTGTATAAAGCGAGAGAGATATTTGATATACAAACGTTTTATTTTGATTCAATTGTATGCAGATTCAAATTTTATGCAAATATAAAAATACACAAAATTGAATTGAGAAGTTGCTAGCGATTTATACAAACGTCTGCCAACGAAATCACTCATTATAGATATAGTTTGCTATAATTACCACTCGCGACTAACATTATACATAAATTACGTGGGTTGACTTTGAGTTTGTATAATTTGTCGCATTTATATATGTATAATTCACCAGAATATACAAATGCATATGTATAATATACAATTATCTAACCGATATACATATAAAATTCACATCTCTCCCACTCTCTACCCTCTCTCACTCGCCTCTCTCCTTCCTCTCCCAATTAGCTTGCAATATATACAAATGCATATGTATAATAGACAATAATCTAACTGATATACATATACAGTTCACATCTCTCCCACTTTTTGCCCTCTCTCTCGCCTCTCTCCTCCCTCTCTCAATCTCGCTTGCCATATATACAAATACACGTGTATAATATATAATTTTCTAATCAATATACATATACAATTCACCTTTCTCCCACTCTTTTCCCTCTTTGTCACCTCTATCCTCTCTCTCACAGTCTTGCTCGCCTCTCTCCCCCCTATAACATGTAGCTACAAATTATAATTATCAAACTATAGCTATAGAGAGCAATTAGATTATTTTAAGTGGTTATATGTGAAAGTTCCTAAATATTGATATACTACTCTCGTTGATGTACGCCAATTTTACAAAAGTTTATATATGTTACAAATATATAAGCATATCAAAATAAAATGCAAGTTTTCATATTATTTTAGTATAAATAAATGGTTGTTTTGTCAATTGCAAATTCGTTCTCTTAAAACAACAAAAGAGGGAAGGACGTTCTCAATCCTTGTGATACTCATATAGTATCTGCTACTATTATATTTGAGAGTGAGTGAAAATCGAAATGATCGATAAACCGAATTGAAAAAAGAGTCATTGATTTATTGGGTTTGGAATTTTATATAAAAAAAAATTATTGCATTATCGATTTGATATTTGTTTTTAATATTGGATTATTGGTAAACCGATTATCCATTAAGACTAGTAGTTTACTACTTTTACTTATACATAAATATTAAAGTATATATTAATTCCAATACCTTACTAGTTATTGTCTTTGTACTTTAGCCTTTAATTCACACTTCATAGTGACTTTAAATTCAGAACTTCACATTACACAAAACGTCAAAATCTAAAGTAAGAATCATATTCCTCTTAATTTCTCTTTGTATGTTTGTTATTATTATTTCTATTTTATGGGCATTTGTAAAGCTACATTATTGTGTTGTCGCAGAAAATTTATTTTATAAGTATTTATTTATTGGTTAAGTCGAAACAGAAACCGAACCATCAAGGACCAAAACGGATAAACCCAAAAATTGATAAATAAAATACCTTGTTGATTTAGTTATTTGGTTTAACGTATTTAAAACCAAAAACTGATAAACCGAACCGACCTATACATACACCAAATTATATCACATGGATAGCTATTTGAAGACTCAATTCGTGAAGAAAATAACAGGGGAAATAAAAGAGATAGAGAAGGAGAGAAGTTCCGAGGAAAGAAATAGTTTTTCATATATTCGATAAGTTCTCATCAGTACAATCCGGCTAATTATGAAAGGACAAATGGACACCTAATTCTAACGTGTAGTACGACACGTGGCTAGTTCATTGCGAGGACTATTCTGCAATTACTGAAAGCATAACTTATACAAGCATTACTACATACACTGGGGCTAAGGAATGCAAATGTGGCTGAGACTGAGAAATAGGCTTTACTTTCTAGTATTCATTTTGACAGCAATTGGATCAGAACAATATGGACAATTGCCAAACAGAACATCAAACGACCTGTAAAAACAAACAAAGCAGATAAATGTGATAAGAAGATTAAAAAATCTATGTCATTGCAGTTGGCTAGAGTTATGCAGGGTTTAGTTATTCGGGACTGTAAACCGAGAACCAAACATCGTATTTGATGTGCTCAATTCTACACATAGCAACTAAAATAACACCAATGTACTTGTTACAGTGGTTTTAATACATGAATAATTTATTTCCTAACCAACAATCAAACGACCCCATAATGTATTGAAGGTTACAAAGGCAAAAGGTAACAAGAAGTTCCAAGCACAAAAAGAGAAGTTCAATTATTCCAAAAGTTATACATTTCTCAATTTTACACCCTTTATACAATTTTATCTATATGTTGCTCAAAAACCAAAACAATGTATAGCCTCTCCATTTGTCCTCAAATTAGCACTAATTATTCTCGGATTTAACTCTCTTAATGATCATACAACAAGACGTCAATTTGGATTAGAGGGTAATCAAAGTCGTTGCTTAAGTGAAAAAGAAATTGAAAAATAGAACTTCCATCTGTGAAAAGAATGCATATATTATCATTGTAACATACAACAGTATGACTTACCTACGAAAGCTCATGCAAGCAAGGTAAGAGTTTTTATGCGTACTGTTGAAAAAACAAGGTGTATTTTAACTATACTTAGTTCAACCAAAATCTTGTCTAATTAATCTCTCTTACTGTAAATGGACTGGTAAGATACAGAGATATTTCATTTCATTAGCATCTGTTACAATCAATAATATATTTTCCGTTCCAAAACATTAATCTAGTTTCAACTTGGCCTGGCTATATATCAACTAAAAACTTTTACCACCAACACTAACTGATGATCAACAAAGCTCAATCCTGGGCTCGCACAACAGAATAACAATATCTTAAGGATATGTTTACCATCACAATCAAAAATAAAGATAGGAGATTTCAACTTACTGCCTTCTTGTTGTGATGGAACGGAGCCAATCTTGTAGGCAAATACTATGGAAGGCCCTACTGCAGCTGTTATTTTCACATGTACAATCAGTGCCACTTCCACTCTTATCACCAAGTTCATCATCTAGATTGACATCATCAAGTCAGTGCCATACCACAGAATATCAATGGGTTTATCTTACGGATATTAGGATTACCAATTGGAAGATATTGTGCATAACAAATGCCACATTCAGTTTGTGGATCAGTTTTCTGAATGCTTGAAGGTCCATGAAGTTGAATATCCAACACGTGTGCAAGATTCTCGGAAAAATGCTTGTCTCTCATCCTGTGAGTATAATAGAAATCTCAGTTGGTGATACAACAAGGGACAAGCAAAACTCAGCAAAAGCTAAATAGCACAATTTTGACTGTGTCGGAATTCAAATCCTAGGCACATCAATTTACTTTAAGAACGACATAGTAATCTTAAGGCACATCAACTTATGCATGAATACACTAGGTAACAGAGAAATCAACAATGATGGTTGAAACATCCACAAAAACTACTTAAAGCAGTACTTTGAGCATGTTACATAACAGTATTAGCGTCCAAATGTAGACAATGACAAGGAGCGTGATGATTATATCCAAGCAATAGTTGAAATACCATCTTTTGCAGTTTTTCCTCCACATCGACCTCAATCTCTCCACCCCTGAATCAGAACCTAGAAAGCGACAGCTAGAAAACCTCCATATCAATTTCAAAATCATTAAAGATAAGAATACTTGTAAATGCTGTGAGTTTTAGAAAAGAAACTTACTCTGGTAGGGATGTCGGATCATTAGCATCTATAGACAATATAATGTAGCTGTCATTACCTATAGCAAAAGAAAATGGATATCAATTACTTCTGCAGCGGCAAAGGGATACTGAACAACATTCATGTAAATATGCACATACTTATATTAAGTTGGCGATGTGACAAAGCACGTTGAGGATATCGCAGATCAGAAACCAAAAGAGAGTGGTCAATGTCATCCATTAGATTCCAAAAGTCCTGAAGCTTCTCAAGATGCTGGATCCATTAAGAAAAAGATATGGTAATTATAGAAGAAAATCACAATTCACAAATGTTGATAAACTACACATATCATTGGTGGATGAAACAATCAGTAGTAAATCATAAGTTACAATGCAAATTCAAACGAGGGGAGAGCTGCAACGTGATTAAAAGAATACACAATTACCTTCTGAAACTGTTGGATAACATCTTTCAGTCTTGAGTTAATTGACCATTTCAAATTGAAGAGATAAGGCACATCCTGGGGAATAGTCAGTAAATTAGGACATTGCCTAAAGACTTCATGCAAGGTTCTAGTATCTCAAATTTGAAGGATGCCAACCGCTGATAGTGAAGGCGGATGGTTAGGATATGTTCCATCCAAAGTTATCTGCAGAATGTGCACTCTTCCCTTCTTGTCCCTAACACACGGAAAAAGCTTGAGAGATTATTTTCCGGCAAGGCAAATCACAGTCTTCCACTAGCTGCAATTCAGAAGTTTACAGTCCTCCACTACAGTCCCTCCTCTTATAATTCCTTCCTAACAAACAAGGGAACAATCTAATACCTCTTCTTTCATTTAACCAACACCTCCTCTTCCTAATTTTAACCCAAGCATAACGTTAAGAGATAAAAGAGGCCATACTTGACCCGAAAGCTGAGAAGTCTTAGGTCTTTCCCAAATCTAACAAGGTGCTCCCATCCTATCTCCTCTACCTGTAAATACAACATGATTTCAGACGAAGATCCAAAAAATTATCTGCCAAAAGCATATTCAAAACCACTCAATATCAATGTCTATAATAGACGACGATGCAACCAGCATAGTAGTTCAAAAGTCACATTAAATATCTCTAATTTAGAAACCGAGCAATGTCAAGCACAATGCATAAATTACAGAGAAGTTTCATAAAAGGCAAACATCTACAAAACTTATATGTACTGTTTCTGATCATTCTTAGCCACGAATCTCAAAATTACACAAAGCCACTGGAAAGTGCAAGGACATAATGGTTAAAATTCAACATCAATGTAACTCTTGGGTATGTAAATATCCCTTCCTTAGTAAAACGAATTCATTAGCTTTGGTTCAAACCCTGTATTTAACTATTCATCCTTAAAATCCACATGAAACTCATGATGCTCAAACTTCAAAAAAATACGAACAGGTATGTGTTGGATACTCCAAAAATAGCACATTTTGGGAGAGCGAGAACAACATAGCCCCGAACACAGAATAAGCTTCAAATCCTGACTCCACCTCCCACTCCGCCCAAATAAGAAAAGCAAAAAATGGGGCTTTTTCTTTCCATTTTAAATTTCGAGAGATAAAAAAGGTTGCGTACACTCTATACAAAAATAAAAAATAAAATAGAGTATTAAATCTTAAGATTTACTGATACTGATACAGCATACCTCTGAATATATCCTGCGGTAGAAAGATGATGATTTGGCCAATTCTTGGCATCTTTTCTGCTCTGCACACTCCTAAATGTATGAGATTCAGATATACTCAGTATTCAAATCATTTAAATCAATTTGGGGGAAAATAAAGTTGTTACTTACCATTATAATTATCTTGAACAAACCTAAATTGAAATTTTTCAATGTTAGATACCAACGCCACCAGCCTCAACAGCTTCTCAACCCAATTCCAAGAATCTTTTTTTTTTTTCAGCTGCTATTCAGCATTCAGAAACATTACTTCTTCTGTTTTTGCCCGAAAATCAATTAGGAAAATGAAGACCTTCCTGGGCCTTTTTTAGTTGTCCAATTTTAAATTTTTACTTATCCCACAACCACAAAGGATTATTCATGTGAAAGTTAAATTAAATTTATGTGTATTTGGGTTGAAGGATTTATTTGCAGTTTATAAATAAATAAGTTTATTTTGTTAAATTATAATACAAGGTTTATTTTAACTTGAAGCTCAAACTCATATCACGTGTTATAATGACGAGACATCCAAGCCCAACTTGATGAAGATACGTGTCCAAATAACGTGGTAGTCTTACAAATTCAAAAATCAATCACAATCCGTTAAGTGCCGAAATGAAATTTTTTGGTCAATCATAAGCAATCTTGTTACCACTATAAAATGCTTCTCAACATATAAGTCTAAACTGTAAGTTGAGATGCTATTTGATGTACACGCTTAAACTGCATGCTGAAATGCTCCTCGATGTACGAGCATAAACTGTAAATTGAAACGCTCCTCAATGTATGAGCTTAAACTGCAAGTTGAAATGCTCCTCAATGTACGAATTTAAACATATATTGAAATGCTCTTTGAAGCACGAGCTTGAGCTACATGTGAAAACACTCTTCGAAGTACGAGCCTAAACTGCAAGTTGGATTTCTCCTAAACTCACGAGCCTAAATTGTCTGTTATTCCTAGCCAGCATGAATTTAAACTGTACGCCCCTCTCCCAAAAAAATAAATTATAAGTAAATGGTGTTCATCATACTCTTCGCAATATTTAGGCATATATAATTGAAAGAAAAAGAGGATTTGCAATGAAGTTTAAAAAAAATATTGCTCAAATATTAAAAGAATTTGATACATCGATGAATGAAAAAATAAAGGTGACATGAAGATGATTATACATCGTCATCCACAAAAATTTAAGTCACGAAAATAATTAGAATCTAAGTCTTGTTGTCGAGTTGTCATTAAGTGCCCCATCAAGTTTTGCAAGTGTTGATTGAAGGTTCTACGAGAGAAGTCACCTTCCTTTGAAATAAATAAAAGGTAGGCTTCAATCATGCTCAAAATTTTCTATTATATAGCTTCAAAAAATAAATAAATCAAGTTATGTGTGATCATTCTTGGGAAAAAAGTAAATTCGTGACATGATTCACTACAACAAATCTTTCTTTCACATGAAGGTGTTTACTTGTTGCCCGTCGCTCAAAAATTCAACACATCTAGAAGGAATTTTGATTCGAAACTTTGACATATCCTCTTTATGCCCGCTTACATTTCCCCAACAAGTCAAATCAGAATGTTGATTTTGACAATCTCCATTGGAAGTGTCTTTGAGTTGGAAGACGTATTAAGCGATCAGCTAAGTAGCTAGGAGATATAACAGACATACAAATGATATCAACTGAGATCGTTAACAGACATATAAAAGTCTATATGACAACGAGAACTTCAGACAAACTTAAGCTAGAAGAGAGTGTTTTAAGTTATGTGCATTAACATTGTTAAGGAAAATACAGCATGAACTAAAATTGACATACAACATTAGGTAACTCTCCATAAGAGGCCTAAATAAACCTTGAAAATAAAGTAATAACCTGCTGTGAGCAGTAAAATTGTAGTGTCATGAATATTTACTATCACTGAGTATAACTTTAATCTGAAGATAGCAAAGCTCATTTTAGCTCAACAGTCCAATTCATGTTATCCGTTGCTAGTCCCATTTGTAGGCTTGTAAGTGTAGAATATAATTGCTTTGATACACGACCAACCCCATCACTTCCATATGATACCCTGCAAAAATGTAAGCCAGAATGTGCGTGATCCAGACATATACGTATGTTCGCATGGGAATTCATGCACTGACAACAAAGCAACTTATTTTAGAAATCATGATGTATAGGTTCATCGCCATCTCACATTCTGCAGCAGGAGACGACTAAAGAGATAACACACTGAAATGGATAGCATCTGGATGAAAACGTCTATCTAGATCCATTCCGTTTATGTAGATACCTTTTCCCAAGATGAGTAATGCTGCCAACAGGAGATACAACCACTGCTGTTCCTGTGCAGAACACTTCATCAGCATCAAGCAATTCGTCCACAGACACTTGCCGTTCTTCAACCTGCATATTATGGTCTTAGAATAATAGTCTTATGATATATGAAGTACTTAGTTACCAGCTCAGCCAAGTGAACTAGAAGAAAATTAAAGGAATGGTAACGTGAAGTCCATCATTATGCCAGGAACTTAATCATCAAAGCGTCATTGCTACGAATTTGACTCACCATGGCTAGAGCTAAACTTGAAAGATTCTATCTTTTCTCCTAGCCAGATGACCAACATATACACAATAGTCATGAAAGGCTCAATACTATCATTCAATAAAATTGCAGTTCCACCTAGGTGACTTAACCAATGCAGAACCATTTCCCTTAGCTTGTTGCTTAAATCTGAGATTTATAGCCAAACATTTTATTGCTAAAACATGAAAGCAACTCTCAGTTACCTATGTCTTGAATAATTCGTCTGCAACATTTCTTTTTCTCATCCACTGGAACTGTAAAATTTGTAATGATATCCCTTTAACTAAGCTCAGAATTGTATATACTAATTGGTAGAATAAGCACAATATTCATTGATTTTTAAAGTGGGGTTTCATTACAAATATGATGAACACCATCTTCACATCTTCCTGAAGTAAGCTAGAGGGCTTATAAATATCAAGAAACTGAATTTGGAAGGGAAAAAAAGAAGGGAAGGAACTCCAATTGCTTGCACATATAAAAAAAATATAAGTATATTTTTGAAACCCATATGATATGGCAAGTAGGATTAGATTAGTCTCAAGCATGTTTTTGTATTAGACAAATGGAAGGGGGCTTACCTGGAACCCTTGGCTTAGAGCTACGTCAATTATGCTCTTTCGTGTGATACCAGGAAGAATGGTTCCTTTAATTGCAGGAGTTGCTATCAGATTACCCTGAGAAATGTATATACAAACATACTTGCCTTCATCATTATGATAATTTGCAAAAAAGTCTGTTTGGAGAATTCAAAATATCCTTGTAGGGAAAATGCCACTGCTTGACAAATATCTAAGTGAATCTTATCATTTTTGTTCTTGCCTAAGACTAGCAAATGTTTCAAAAATGCCAAGAATTCACACATTCACCAGAAGGAAAGAGCTCTTTCTTTTTGCAAATAAAGGAAGAGAAGTCCATTGTGTTTGAAAGGATACAATGATGATCTAACCCATATGTAAGCCAAATTGGGAAAAGATAAAAAGGATATGAAATAAAAGCTTATTTTAAAAAATCCGGACACATATTTCTTCGTAACCCTAATGAAAATACTAAAAGAATAGTTTTGGTGCACAGACAAAATTGACGTAATATTATACCTTCACGATGAAGACATTACAAGAGGAAACCTCCTCTAGGTATCTATTGTTGACAGAATCAAGGTACAGAACATCAGAGTAGCCTTTTGCTTTAGCAGCACTCTGTGCCTTCAGAACCTACATTCACATACCCAAAGATGAAAATGAAGTCATCAACAATTGCAGATCTGATTATCCATATACAATAGAAACTAAGCCTCGATCCTAGGCTGTTTTGGTCAGCCATATGAATCCCTATATCCATTTCGGTCCATTTAGACCCATTTCATTCCAGAATTATGCATTAGGCATCAAATAATTAGTAGAAGGACAAATGTTTTCTTCTCATGATCACTGCTTGCCTATAAAGTTGGGTGTTTCCATCTAATAATATGATAATAAAATTGCAGATCCCCTTGTAAACACATCAAGTGTAACACAAGAGTGAAAGGCTCAAAAGTTTAGAGGAATAAGATCTTGCTAGGTGGAGTGCAGAAGTTCAAGGGTTAAGCTGAACGCAGAGGACGTATCGTATATTTAACAAATGAACAAAGGGTGAGGATGACATTAAAAATACAAAAAGGACAAGCAATCTTAGTATATCTCATGAATATTTATCATCATCAATCCCGAAGAAGAAAATGAAACTAAGGCTCCAAATATTTTTTGTTGCATGAGCACACATCTAAAAAAAAACCCGTAAACCTAGCTTACCGCAGCATAATTTCCTATAGTCTTGACACCTCCGGTACCGCCAGGAGTTGCGCGATGCATTTCTGTCTCAATTAACAAATTTATTGGTGCCATACCTTCCTGCCAAGAAAGTAAAAAATGAAGTGACGGTAGAACTAGAGAATACCCAACGCATAACATGATTATTAGAACACAAACATGGAATTCTACAACAAAAGATGGCATGCTCACTTGAGGATTGAGAATTAACAACAAACCTACATCTTCCTATCCTTTATGTATTCCTTACCAACACCATAACCACTTGTCTTGAAAGTAGTATGAAGATTGTGAGATAATGTATCATAACTTGTTAACTTTTTGCTTTCGCATCAAATTTTCACTTCATACACCAACTGTAGTTGACAGTCCCGAGATTTGCCACAACCATCATCAAGGACTTAAATTCATACAAAATTTTGAACATTTCAAAATTTAGTCAAAAAGGAATTCAGATCTAATGAATATTTTTGTATCATTCACAACAAAATTTCATAGCCCAACACCTTATGTCTCATACCAATCCTTCTCATGATACTCAATCAGCAACTCAAACTCTCCTATAACCATATGAAATGTAATAAACAGCAGAACAGGGAAAACAATTGCATATGTAATTTGTGCTCCCCATCCCTTCTGGACAATACTTGTAAATCATTTTTTTCTATAGTTTAAAACCAATAATATCATGGATCCTGATGAACTTAAAACAATTATCTCTTCACATAATTTAGCAGCAAAGTTCTCCTTGTTTATAGGCTTAGGTTTATATAAGTGAAGTATAATTTGTTCAAAAAGGCCAAAATGATTTATCCTTTTACATATCTAATGGGAATGAACATTGACAGAAGTTTTATTAGGGTGGTTTATGGGAAAAGTTATTTTCCAATAAGAATGGTAAATTCATCAATGATTTTTAACATAATGTTAGTTAACTGAATAAGTTTTGGAACTTCTCGCAAAGATGGAAGTATTCCTTGAAATAGATAATTGACTTGATGGGTAATCTCATACACATAAGGGAAAATATATAACACTTTTTTCAAAATAGGAAAGATTTTTGATACATGTTTTAAATGCAGTTGTGTGTGACCCCCAGGCAATTAACCAAATGATTTCAGAGTCCGATGATTTTTGTGCTTTTTACAAATGATTAACATTTTCATGGAATGTGATATGTAAGAGAAAAACTGAAATACCAAACAAGGATAACACTAAAAGTGAGGTTAAAATCTGTAACATCCCACAAATATGCAATTTTCAAATGATGAACACAGTTTAATTACATCTCAAACATGTTTTCTGCCTTAGTATAACCCGTCAAGCCTATTCCTTTGTATATCTGTGAGATTAATAAAGGTGGTTGGGATTTGTTCCTGTATGTTTGTGTTGCTATTATTTATATACAGCCTAAGAAAACAGTCTTAAGGACTTTTAGGAAAATTGTGAGTGTGTGTAGGCTGAAGTTAAGCAGAGTGTGCGGATTGCCTAGCAGTGGTGACCAAGAAAAATATCAACCTGTATCAATGTATTCAACTTTAAAGTAGTCAAAGGTGACACTTATGATAATACAAAAGCTAGTTTGCTCATTAGCAGAAGGAAAAACAAAAAGGAGAAGAGATCCTAAAAGATCTACGCCTATCTCAAAAAAAAAACTAAAAAATAAAACAGATGCTTATGCAAGCAAGGATGCGTAAAATAGTACCTTAAAATAGTTTCCCACAGGTGAAACATAAATCAGGAATGTGTACTCAGGAGCTGGAGCAACACCAAGAATAGCTCCACTCCCCATAAGCAGTGGTCTTATGTATAATGAACCTTTACCTGGTGGAGGAATCTGAAGGAATTGGAAAAGGAAACCAGTCAGGAGTACAGGAATCACCCAACAACAAGATTACTGACTACAACGTTGAATTGTCACATTTACCCATCTTTCATTTGCTAAAACAGTGGCTTTTACTGCTTCCACAAACTGTTCAACAGATGGTGAAGGCATGCATATACGTTCTGCTCCCATCTTCATGCGCAGAGCATTTTCTTCAGGTCGAAATAGCAATATATTACCATCATGTCTTTTATAGGCTTTTAAACCTTCAAACAATCCCTATCAATATTTCTAAAAGCATTTAAGTAAAGTATGACAGACAAAAGTGGAGCAGTAATCATCAAAATGAATAGTATAAGCAATATATTAAAGATTAATAAAAAAACACCAGCAAGTTGCAAAACAGACCTGTCCATAATTCAATATCCCAGAAGCTGGGCTCAACTCAATATTCCCAAAACGTTGGAGCTCACCCTTAGAAAAGTTTCCATCTTGAGAACATTTCATGCTATACATATAATCAGTAGGCATAACCGCAAAGCCAATGTTGTCCCAATCGATGTTGGCTAAATCAGCTGTTGCACTGTTTTGATAAAGAAAACACTTCTTATCAGTTGGTACACTAGCGATTAAACAAGAAAAGCACTAGATCTTTTTTCTTTCTTTCTTTTTAAGAGCAAACAAGCAAAGCACTAGATCTAGAGGCACTTGATAGATAATCTGAAAATAAATAGAAATGTATAACTAGAGGAAAATGTGTTGTTGATGTATCAATGTTACTATGCTCTAGTTTTATGCTTTTGTTTCTTATGGTTGAACTCTGACGTCGTCTCACAGAATGAAGGCTGGTTCAAGGTGGGGAGATTTAACCACCTCACTTTGTAAGGTTGAAAATATGAACATCTGATAAAAGCTATTTTTAAGAACATTAATTGAGAATGTTGAGATATTATTCTTCAACAGAACTGCATGATCTTCAATATATACAGTGACTAGCCTATGATCCAATGAGGTCCCTGAGGTTAAGATTAAAAATAGGTTTTAACCCCCATAAAAGCATATTCATCCCCGCGTTTATTTTGGCTATCCATCACTAGTTTGTAACAACGTATAACATACTAATTCTGGGAGCCATAAAGCTACCTAAATTCAGGTAGTGTAAATCTTCATGCACTTACATTATTAGGCTTAGCTAAACACAACATTGAGCAGTAGTTAATTGATTTATGTATTTGAATTTATTCTAATTTCGCATAATAGCCCATTGAAAACAGGAAATGCTGAACAAGTCGAACTCACAAACAAAACCTTAAATATTAAGCAGCGTATAGTAGTACTTCCATGATGTGATGTCGATTCAATTTCGATGTATCAATCGAAATGTACTAATCAAAACAATATTTCGGAAAAAAAAATTCAGTAGAAAGGGAAAAAAAATACCTAGCAGAACTCGCCACCTGAAAAGCACTCCCATCGTTTATGGAGCAATTACAACTATAAGAAGCAAAATGTGACTGCTTCTGAAACTGTATAACATTACAAAATTAACAAATCAACACTTCAATTACATGAACCAAATTACAGAAACACGTATAGATAATACGTTTAAAAAAACACGAATATAAGCATAGACATTTCGAATTGAAAGTAACGTAGGTGAAACTCTTTCAATTTTCATATTTGACTAGAGTTCTCCGGTTCGAGCCTTTCATCCAAATTCATTCAGGTCAAAAAAATAAACAAAAAAAAAAGGACATTAGTGTAGCGGAGAAAAAACCTTGAGAGGAAGAGGAGAAAAATGGCGCTTATCGGTGGAGGAAGAAGAAGAGAGAAAATTATTAACGGCGGTTCGTGGTGGCCGGAGAAGGTGGTGGCAAGTAGGATTCCGGTGAAGCCCTGCTAATACGCCGCCGCTCTCCATTGATTTCTTCTTCTTCTACGACTGAGCCGTTTCGTTTGTCACACTTCCAATGCTTTCTTAATTTTTCTAATTTTGAACGACGTGCTGCAATTTATTGACTATTATAAAATGCAATCCACGTACTTCAATACTATCTTCCAAAAAGAATAATAATATTTCATTTTAATAAGAGTGACTTATATTGACTTGATATAAAATTATTTAAAAAAAAGAGTTTTGTGATTTAGATTAAAGATTTATGTGTTAAAACTTAAAAAGTTATTAAAAGAAAATACTTTCTTAAACGAATTAAAATAGTTTTTAAAAATATTTTATTCATTAACTTTCGCTTATCTATTATAAAAAATATATATTTTTACTTTATGGTGACTATATATATATATATATATATATATATATATATATATATATATATATATATATATAGATTAAGTAATTATTATTTAAATTTTTTTACAATTTAAAATTAAATATCAATTAATATATATATATATATATTATAATAAAATACTTATATCAATTATAATTTTTTTAAGAATCGCGTAATAGAAATGAATGGAAATAGTTTACACTAGTATTTTCTTATTGGGAATATTAACCAAATTGATAACAATGTTTATAGTATTTTGGCAAATATGTAATTCAAAAAAATGTTTATACCACTTTGCTTAACTTTGAATTTTGTACAATCAGTCTTAATTTGTTTTAAGTTCCGTACTTTAATTATTTATAGTTAGTTTTTACTTATTTATCTAAATACGATATATATTTAATGAGAGAATGAAAAGAATTGATAATAACTTTGTGGAAGGAGAATTCTCCCTAATCACTTTGTTGAAGGAGAATTCTCTCACGTAATTTGGGTAGTTGGGCCTTGAGGAATGTTTACTTGTCCACTTTTGAATTAGCACGTCTATTAAGAAAATAATTAATGACGTAGTGAGTTTACTATTTTAATTCTATTAATTATGAAGTGGATGAAAAATTCTATATTTTTCAAAATAATTAGTCATTTAATTGTGAGTATAATAGGTAAAAAAAAAATTGTCTTTTCTTGATTTATCAAAATGGACAGGTAATTAGGGACAACTATAAAAGAAAAAGTGGACAGATAATTAGAAACAGAGGTAGTATTAGAGTAAGAAAGGAAATTAAAGTAATTAATAAGTTGTTTTGAACTAAAATGGATAAGTTCCGGAGTGGATTTTTGATATTTGCTTAATCCTTCCCTTTAATTGAATGATGGTATTGGTGTAAGGAAAAATTATTATTATTATTAGTATAAATTAAGGTGAGTTAGCTAGCCTAACTTGATGTGATGTTCTTGCAAATTAATTGTCTTTTTTATTGATATGACTTAAATGCTCTTTGAAAATATAATGACTAAAAACCATCATTAAGACTATTTTATGTTTTTAATACTCTCCTCAAGTTGGCCATATAGAGTGATCATAAACATCAAGAACTTCTAGCTTGACAAGTAAATTTGTGTTGATGAACAAGATTGTTAAGACACCAAAGAAGAAATAAACACCAAACACTATATACTTTAGAAAGATTTGCCATAGAATTTCACTAATCCAAATAGTTTTAGTTTACAAACCAATAACCAAAGGGACAATAAATTTAGTACCTTTCACCCCTACAATTTATCTCATTTTAACTACCATTTTCAAGAGTCAAGACTATTCCATTCGTATAGAACTAAACGAAACTTCACAATTGATAAGCTACAACAATAATTCATTATCAGAGCCAAGAAAAGAGGGAAGCCTATCATAGAGCAATCGATTAGAACTCTATCCTCTCGAGGAAGATGACCCAATTTCTCTTCTTTCTTTTTTATTTCAACTTTAATTTCCAATGGTCCAGAAGGTTAAATGGCGAGGAGAAGGCAGTTGAACCTCTAATCGACATGGAAACATGAAGAATTCTCTATGTTGAGAGAGAGTTGAGACTTTATAAGTAACTCAGTGAGTGCTTAATTTGTAAGAAAGGCTTAGAAAAAGAAAATGATATAAGAACAATTGCTATGGACGTTTGAGGCAAACCCACGAAATGAAGGTTTTGGGTGCACCAATATAAACTTAGCTCAAATATAAGGTCTAAGCTAAATCTAAAATAAAAACAAACTTAAATGGGATTCGAATCCTGGTCTAGAGAGTGATATCTCTAGCTTCTAGCTATTGCACAAGAGCAATTCTATGTTTTTTATGGGGGCACTGTTAATTATATCTTAATTTATACCAATTTTTAAAATAGATATACATATATACATATAATTTTGAAAGTTATCGGGTGCACGTCCACGTATAGCTCCGTGAGAAGGGCTGATGAAAAAAATGACTTCTTCTACCTCACTCTCGTCTTTCAATAGGTTTCACTCTTTCTTTTCTTTTTTTTAAGAATATGTATATACTCTATATGATCTTAACTGGGTCGCTTATGCAATGGTGTATTATAATGTATATATAAGGTGGTATATGATGTGTGTATACACAATATACAAGGAAGTATATGATATATGAAATAGTGTATACATTCACAATATGAGAAAGAATATATGTGCACTTGAGTATGATGTATTGGAAAATATGTATATGATACTTATACGTGAAAATAGTATATATATATATATATATATATATATATATATATATATATATATATATATATATATATATATATATATATATATATATATTACAAAATGGAAGTAGTTAGTGAATAATGTAATGTTTGTGTATATAGGCATATGCATGTGACAAAGTGATCTAGTAAAAATAATGTAGTATATTTGTGTGGAAAGATAATATCTATATACATGTAGTATAGGTACCTTGCAGTCTTTTGTGAAATAGTTCGGGCCATGAAAACATGGGCCTTGATATCATTGTATAATGGGAAATTTTTTAAAATGTCAATATTTTAATATTTAAAGGGCTCATTAGCAATACTTTCAATATTTAGTAAAAATTTTAAATTTTAGTTTGTTATGTATCTTATTTATATTTTTATTATTTGTTTTTATTTAAAGAATATAATTATTTAATAACAAAAGAGAGAAAATCAAGGAAGAGAATATTTCAAAAAAAGGTAAAGATTACTTAATTTTCTCATCAGTTTCATTTTCAAATAAAATTTAAACTTTGTTCTTTTTTTTTCTCCAAAATTTTTACCTTTTAAAAATTATATTTATTCCACAATATATTCTATTTATATTTATAATAGGTTTTTATTAGTTTGTATTCATTGCAATAGGTATGTCGATGTAACGACCTGTTTAGTCGTTTTGAGCAGCAGATTTTATTTCTGGAAAAACTGTCGGAGTCGACGGAACCCACGACGGACCGTCATGGGCACGACGGACCGTCGAGGGTGTCTCGTTCCAAAACACTTAGAATTCTGAAATTTGAGTGCTGAAATCGACTCTCTGAACTCTGTGATGGACCTGCAGGACGGACCGTCACAGATACGACGAACCATTGTGAGGTCCCGTTTAAAAACACTTCAACTCTTGAGAATTGGGTACTGGGAACAATTCTCTGAACTTCGTGACGGAAGTGCAGGACGGACCGTCGTAGGTACGACGGACCGTCACAGACTCTTCAAGGAAATTGAGTCTCTGAAGTTTGTGACGAACCTGCAGGACGGACCGTCGCAGGCACGACGGGCCATCACAGGTTGCGTAATCCCAGGCGGGGTCGGATTTCTGTTTAAGTTTTAAAGGGGCGTTTTGGACTATTCCTGCTATAATTATAAAATTCGTGGGTTTATATTAATAACTCAATTTCTTGGGGGATAAGAGGTAACCTTGAGTTAATTAGTGGGTTATTATTGTCATCTTTTACACTTAATTATATGTTAATTAGGGTAAAAGAAAGAGGGTTTGAATAAAGAAAATAAAAAGAACAAAGAGAGAGGGAGGATCGATAGAGAGAGACGAACGAAGGGAAAAACCAAGCTTTGGGGATTTTGCTTGCTTGATCACGAATCTTCGGTGGAGGTAGGTTATGGTTTTTACGTTATTCGTAGTAAACTCTTAATAGCGAATGATATGTATTGGTAGTATTGTAAACCCTTCTATATGCTTAATTGTATGCTTGAATGAATATGATTATGTGATTGTGATAAAATAAGCATGATGAAGCTATTGAATCCCAAATCTTGAAAGAAACCCTAATCTACCTTGTTAATGGGATTGATGATGCCTTGGTATACGAGAAGGCTTGATGAATTGATAGAATGATGTTAGTGGATCGGAGTGTCACGTACCGACACATAGTATCAAGGGATCGGGTGTCACGAACCGACACGTAGAATTAGGGAATCAGAGTGTCACGTACCGACACATAGTATTAGGGGATCGGGTGTCACGAACCGACACGTAGAATTAGGGGATCGGAGTGTCACGTACCGATAC